>JAJQOW010002424.1:0-17791 GCA_037975125.1 Latrodectus hesperus | reverse complement strand
TTATATTTAAGGCATGCTTTGCAAATAGAAACCATACCGCAAATTCTTTAATATAAAAAAACTTATTTCACATTTCCTACATGTAAAAGTCTAGATTTTATGTTTATATTTGATAGGATGTTTATACTGGGAACTTAAGATTGAATTATAATGTGTTACAATTGAAGTAATTTTTAAGTGCAATAGGTGTTACTTAAAATATAAGAGTATTATTATTTTCTTTTTATTTGAATAAAACAATTCCTTATTTTAGACAAATGTTTTGAAATATAATTAAAGAAATCTTTGACAATTTTAAGAAAAATAAATATATATAGCTCTTCTATGTATAACATATTTGTTAAATATTCAATATTTAATGCCTGTAATTTTTTTGGCTCAAGTATCATCTCTTCAACTTTGGACGAGTGAAGATGCAATCTTATTTTATATATTTTACAGGGAACAATCATGCTTGAAAAGTTTTGATGAATTTCTGCAAATAAGTGATGACGGAAATAAGTGAATATTACGCCAAGAATCAATGAAGACCACTTGATCATGTTGAAAATATTAATTCTATAATCAAGATTAAATATATATCAGTTACACTTTCTGTGTAAGTCCATTCCATTTTTGTGAGAAATGATAGCAAACTCGATTATTAAAATCATTAAAATTGAAAAAATTTCGATTTATGCAGAAGATGTAGAATACTATAACAAAGTACAGTAAAGTGAGAACATATAAAAAACACATGGTTCATACACACATATTCGCGAGAAATGTAATCAAAGTCACAAAGTGTGAATAAAGAATAAAATTAAATCAAACACAATTTTATTTCAATATGGACTGATTGAAAGTTTAAAAACAGTTTTAAGAAACATCAGAATTGGTGTTAAAGAACTTATTAAATGAACGAAATATTCATGAATGAAATAAGCATGCAGAAAAAAATTATATGTATACCAAAGAATATCCAAATACAAATCGTTGCATATTTGCATTAGCTAAACTCGGGTTCACTAATATTTATTTCATAGCTGACATATATGATATTATAATATCTTTGTAGTAAATTATTTATATGCAACACATTTAAATATTTTTTTATTATTTACATACCTACTCGATGAATGTTACTCGACATACCTACTCGATGAGTTGTAAATAAATTGAAAAGAAAATGCTAAATTTCTTAAACTAGTATGGGATCAATATTGAATATATTCATCAGTATCAGTCGATATTATTTATTTTAAGCTTATTTAAAAGCTGTTTATTTGGAAATATTTTGGTAGCTTCAATAAGAGGTATTGGTTGTTATTTGAATTACAATTTAGAGAATTTGACGACAATTTAATTTTACACTTTTCATCAATGTTTGAGAAATTGCATCCATATCTTTGTTTTGAACCCTATATACAAAGGATGAAATATATTAAACAAAAGCTTTGTATGATTAAAACATATGTTTAGGCAAAAAATTCATAAAATATATCTAGCGATATGTTTAGCAAATATATATATATATATATATATATATATATATATATATATATATATATATATATATATATATATATATATATATATATATATATATATATATATATATATATATATATATATATATATATATATATATATATATATATATATATATATATATATATATATATATATATATATATATATATATATATATATATATATATATATATATATATATATGCCTTCGTTTTTAAATCAAGAATATTTTTTTTTGTTTTAGAATATTATGAAACACTGTTATTGTAATAATATTGTAATATTGTATAAATTAATTGAGGCCGTTAAATATAATTTATTTTTAATATGTTTTATTGTTTTTTTAATATTATTAACTGCAAAAGAGCAAAGCATCGTAAACAAAATTTTATTATTACTGTACAAATATTTGCTGCTATAACACTTTTATGATTACATATTATTGCTTTGATTGCGGTAAAATATTTATGTTATGATAAGATGTGGATAAATTTTCAATTTTTAATATTCGACTTTGTATGAAATTTGCATAGAATTCTGGATAAAAATGCATTAACGGATTTTTTCATATAATTCGCAAGATTGTATAAAAATTTAAATTCCGCTTAAATATAAATGTTTATGAATGAAATTTAATTGACTTAAACTGCATCTAATCATTATGGCATAAATATTTGGATAAAAACGTAAAAGATAATTTTAACTCACTTTTTCAAAATATTTTGCTCTAACAAACATGTGTAGATTTGAGTAAACGGATGTTCGCAATCAAGGATTTTATCCATATGTCCAATTTATTTTAATATGCAAAGAGATAATCATTAATTTCCATTCTTTTATTAACTAGAATATTAATATTTCACTATGATATTATGAACATTAATATTATTTTGGGATACTTGTAGCTTATCTTAATTTTTTTATGTATTTTAAATGAACAAAAGGTTTTATTATATTTGTACATTTTACTTTCATCAAACAATATAATATTTGACTGGACAAAATATAGGGAGTGAGAGAGCGATGTGAGATATTCATTGTGTATCTTATTTTATCTATCTATATCTATCTATCTATCTATCTATCTATCTATCTATCTATCTATCTATCTATCTATCTATATATATATATATATATATATATATATATATATATATATATATATATATATATATATATATATATATATATATATATATATATATATATGTATATATATATATATATATATATATATATATATATATATATATATATATATATATATATATACATATACTATTGGCACACAGAAACGACACGTCCGTTGTTTTGAAATTTTATTGTTTTACTGACAAAAGAACGATGGTTTGTGTTAGCGCCATCTGATGCGCAAAGAAATTAAATGTTTACAGTAAGTATACAGGGTCGGAACATGCCGCCCACCTTGAAATATTATTTCAAAGAAATAGGTTATATGCAACATACATATACAAATAAAGATTAGTTATACAACATAAATGAAAAAGTATATAACAAACACATAAATGAAGAAAAGTTTTATATGGAAATATACAATAGAAGTATAAAATTGTACATATAGAAGAAATGAAACTTTATTTAAATTGAAGTATGAAATTGGCATTACACAGGAAGTTGGCATAATTTTGTTATGTTTCTTTTGTATATACCATCTGATGTTTTAAGCGTTACTACCCTAACATTATTGTCAAGTCCAGGGTGCAATCGAATTATTCTACCCATTTTCCATTTTGTTGGGAGTAAATTGTCCTCTTTTAAAAGGCATAAATCATTTATTTGATAATTTTTAGTCGGCAGTAGCCATTTTGGCCTTTGTTGCAACCGTGTGAGATATTCTTTATGCCAACGTTTCCAAAACTGTTGCACCATTTTTTGAATATGCTGCTATTTTGAAAGAAAAGATATGTTTGTATCAACGTAATTTGGTTCAGGAAGGCTTGTTAAAGCCCTGCCAATAATAAAATGGCCAGGTGTTAAGGCTGATAAGTCATTTGGATCGGTAGATAATGCAGTTAAAGGTCTAGAATTAAGACAAGCCTCTATTTGAGTCAGCAATGTTTCAAATTCTTCGTAAGTCAGTTTTGTCTCTCCTATATCGCGTTTTAAATGAAATTTGGTAGACTTTATGCCAGCTTGCCATAGTTCACCCATGTGAGGTGCACCTGGAACATTTAAATGCCAATTAATACCATTTTCAGACATAAAATTGTTTACATTTTGATTATAATTTTTTGAGTTCATAAGTTTCTTTATTTCCATGAGTTTGCGCTTTGCACCAATAAAGTTGGTACCGCAGTCACTGTATATATCACTACATTTACCCCTACGAGAAATAAATCTCTTAAGCGATGCAATGAACGCATCTGCAGATAAGTCGGTAACTAATTCTAAGTGTATAGCTCTTGTAGTAAAACAAACAAAAAGTGCTATATACCCTTTGTATGATTTAGAGCCTCTACCTTTAGATGCTTTAATTTGAAAAGGACCAGCATAATCTACTCCACATCGCAAGAATGCAGGAGCAGGAGAAATGCGAGAAGATGGTAAATCGCTCATCATTTGATTGGTTACAGAAGCTCTTATTCTACAACATTTTACACATTTTCTGATTACATGCCTAATTACGTTTCTAAAGCCTACAATCCAATATTGTTCTACAATAGATGATTGAACAAGTTGTGAACATGCAAAAGATTTTCATGAAAATGTTTAACAATGAGATCAGTTAATATATGCTTTGTTGGCAGCAAAATAGGATGTTTCTGATCGTATACTAGATTTGCATGTCTCAAACGACCACCTACTCTAAGAATACCTGAATTATCAAGAAATGGGTTTAGAGATAAAGTTTTACTATTACACGATATTGTTTTATTTTTTTGTAATGCATTGATCTCATTATTAAACTCATTAGTTTGAACTATTTTTATTAACACATGCACAGCATTAGTTAATTCACAAGTTTGTAAAAATCCAGTTTATTTGTTGATAGGATTTCTGCAATTGTTCACAAATCTTAAACACAAAGCTGTTATACGCTTAAGTTTAGAAAAAGATGAATATTTACGAAAAATATCAATATCAGTAAAGGAATGTTTGTTTTCTGTGGTTGATTGTAAAGTACAATACCTTTCTTCTGGAAAAGGATCACTAACTGGTAGTTCAGGCTGCTTTATCTGAAAAGAAAGTGAATTATAAAGAAAATTTGGACCATTTAACCATAATGAAGAATGTAGTTCAGAAGATGATGTGCCACGAGTAGCAAGATCAGCAGGATTAATGTCTCCACTAACATGATGCCATTGGGTAGGGGAAGAAAGAGTTTGAATTTTTGCCACTCTGTTGGCCACAAAGCATTTCCATCGGCTAGCAGAAGAACCAATCCAGGATAGAACGATGGTAGAATCTGTATAAAATTGAGCTTGGGAAATGGGTGTGTTCATAGTTTTGCAAGTTAAGTCCATCAATTTAGTTAACAGCAGAGCACCACATAGTTCCAATCTCGGAAGTGAAACAGTTTTAAGTGGAGCAACCTTTGTCTTAGCTATTGCTAGATTAACTTTAATTTCACTAGTACTTGAAACCGAGCGACAATAAATTGCCGCTGCATATGCCTTTTCCGAAGCATCACTGAAGCCATGTAGTTGAAATTGGTTATTTGAATCACAAAATAAGAATTTGGGAATTTGAATGTCTTTCACGAACAAAGGTTTTTCTGTAAATTGCTTCCATTCATATGCTATGGCTGAAGGAATAGTATCATCCCACTGCAATTGATTTTTCCAAAGTTTTTGAATTATTAATTTATACTGAATAGTAATTGGAGATAACCATCCAAGAGGATCAAATATTTTTACAATTGTTGAGAGTAATGTCCGCTTAGTTAAGTTATCTTCAAGAGATGGTTGATTAGTTTTGAAGAAGAATACATCCAACTCAGGTTGCCAAAGTAGTCCCAATGTTTTCACAGTTTCATCATTGTCTAAGCTTAAAGAAGTGTTATCTGGATCAATTGAGTTCAAAAATTCTTTAGAATTTGAAGCTCATTTTCTCAAGGGAAATTTGGCACTTGACAACATTTGCATTAATTGTTGGTGCAGTTCTATGGCTTGGGAAACTGAATGCGCTCCAGACATAAGATCATCAACATAAAGGTCCTCGAGAACTGCTTTAGAAGCTAATGGGTACTTCTCTGCTTCTCCTTCTGCTAATTTTTGTAGACATTTTATAGCCAGGTATGGTGCTGAGGCGGTGCCATAAGCCAGTCTTGTTAATCGATAATCCTTCACTGCGTCATATTTTGATTTGCGCCAGACGATTCTTTGGAAATCTGAATCTTGTAAAACTACTTGTCGATACATTTTTTCAATATCTGCAGCAACCGCTATTTTATGCATCCTAAATTTAATAAGCAATGTAGTTAAATCAGACTGTATTTGCGGTCCCACCATGAGTATATCATTAAGAGAAACACCATTAGATGATTTAGCAGATCCATCAAACACTACCCGGAACTTGTCACCACTTTTGTTGGGAACTGGATGGTGTGGAAGATAAAAGCTAGATTAGGCTGGAACATTAACTTCACTATCAGGAATTAATTCCATGTGTCCCAGTTTTATGTAGTCATCTATGAATTTATGATATTGTTCAAGTAGAGATTGATTTTTAGAAAAGCGACATTCAATCTGTTGAAGACGGCGCAATGCAATGTCTCTAGATGATCCAAGTTCATTGTTTGAGTCATTAAATGGAAATTTGACAGTGAATCTGCCTGTAAAATCACGAAAGAATGTTTTTTCGAAGTGATTTTCACATGCGATTTCCTCTTTTGAACAAGGTTTTGTTTCAGAAATTTCTTCTAGTTGCCAAAATTTATCAAGTTGATACTCAATTGTGGTACAACTAGCGTGATTTGTAATTATTGTTTTTGAAATGTTGTTTGTTTTGCCTAAAACAACCCATCCGAAAATTGTCTCTAGTGCAGTTAACGAATGTCCAGGAATAGTAATGTTTTTATTGATCATTATTTCTCCAAACACATCTGCACCTAGGAGAATGTCTATAGGACCTGGCTGCAAGCAAGTAACATCGGCCAATTGTATTTCTTTAAATGAAGTTAATGCTGAAGCATCAATTTTGAATTGAGGAAGGTCACAAGTGATTTTGGGTATAATTAATGCATCTACAGTGATATGTGTGTTTTTATAAAATAGAGATGATATTTGCAATAATACCGAACTTGAGACCATACCTACATTTCGAGAACTAAGCCCATCAACATTTATGTTAACTCTATTACGTTTAAGTTGCAATAAATTTACACAACTTTCCCTAATAAATGAACCTTGGCTGGCTGAATCGATAAGAATTCTGCATTTATGTAATGTACCATTAATGTCCTTAACATTAACAATTGCTGTTGGCAATAAAACTGTTTTTGTTACAGGTACAACTGCATTATTGCTACTAATAGAAATTTCATGTGTTGTTTGTGTGTCAGTTTTTGTATCATGTGTATTTTTTGAACACAATAATGTATTATGCGGTTTCGAACATAATTTACACATGCTTGCGCGACATTTAGAAACCGGATGAGTTTTATTATCTTTTAAACAATTAGCGCATAAATGGTGTTTTTTAATTACATTCCATTTTTCTTTTACTGGAAGATCTAAAAAACTATCACAATGATATAATCGCGAATGAGAATCATTTCGACAATAAATGCATAAATTAGAAACAATCTGAGATGAAAAAGAATATTTATTTTGTTTTTGATTTGCAATACTTTTCCTATCAAATTGACCTACTTTATCTTTTTGGCATTTCGCCAAAGACGAAAGCGCACACGATCTATTCAACATGAATGTTTTGAATTCAGCGAAAGAAGAAACTTTTTGTTCGATTGTTCTAACGCCCATACTCTCAGTGTTTCATTATCAAGCTTACTCTTTAGAAGAAAAATAATGATTGTATCCCAATGCTCAACAGGCTGTTTCAGGATTTTCAATGTATCAATACATTGCTGTGTTGTATCAATTAATTTCCTCAAACCTGCTGCTGATTCATGTTTAAGAATAGGTTGAGAAATTAATTTATTTAATGCTGCGTTTATGATTTCTGTTTCGTTTTCAAAGCGCTCTGTAAGCATATCCCAAGCTAATTTGAAATTCTCATCTGTAATTTGAATAGACTGTAATAATGTATATGGTTCTCCCTTAATGGAAAGTTTAAGGTATTGTAATTTTTGACTATTACTTAAACTATCATTATTACCAACACTCGATAAAAATAAATCACGAAAAAAATCCAATCTATGTAATTAGAAGTGAAAACTGGTAATTTTATTCTAGGAAGTTTAACAATGTTGACATTAGTTAATTCCTTATGACAATCATTTTTAGAAAGTTTCCTTGATTCGTCTTTAAGAATAATTTTTAGATTATTTATTTTAGAAAGCAATTCATGCATTTCGCTTTCAAATGTATCGAATTCTGAATCAGAACATGCATAAAGAATATCATTATTTAGTTTGTTTATTTCATTGTCTAAAAAATTTACGTTATTTTCATACACTTCAATAATAGAAAGAGAATTTGTTTGATTTTGTAAGCTATTTACTTGCGAAATTAAACGAATTAGCTTACCTTTTATGATCTTTTTGGTTTTAAGGAGGGTATCCATTTTGGTTTTGTGACCTTCACTCAATCAATCGTTTTGTTGTTGTTTTTTGATTCAACAGTCGTTGGCCGCTTCTATGAATTCACCATAATAATTTTAAATTAGTTTCATACTCCAACTCTAGACGGACCATAATATTGGCACACAGAAACGACACGTCCGTTGTTTTGAAATTTTATTGTTTTACTGACAAAAGAACGATGGTTTGTGTTAGCGCCATCTGGTGCGCAAAGAAATTAAATGTTTACATTGAGTATACAGGGGTGGAACATATATATACATATATATATACATATATATATATATATATATATATATATATATATATATATATATATATATATATATATATATATATATATATATATATTCTTTCTTTTAAAAATATACACATACAAAAATATACATTAAAAATATACAAAATATGTATATTTTTAAAGGAAAGAAATATCGATATGGATTTGGTTTTAACAAGTGTATAAAAAAACTTAAAGACATTTACCTAATATGTTTAACATATTAAATTATAAAGGTAAATTATCAATAATTAAATTTATTCCTCCAAAGTCTTTTTTAATTAACCTTCAAATATTCATCATTTCACATAATATTGAACAGGAATAATATTTGATAGAATATTTATTTGACTGAATAAGAATTCTAATATAAGATTTATGAGAATATCCTGTATAAGAATTTGTATAAGATTTATGAGAATGTTTACGCCGAAAAAATTATTTGCAAAGATAAGTTAAAAATGAATCTCATTAAAAAATATTTGCAATAGAAGAAGTTGAAAGAAGATTTCAAAACATAATATGCACGCTACGATTATGAAGGTAAAATTGAAATTAACTCAATCATGATCTTTTTTAAAAATTGTAATGCTTTCATAGAGTTTATTATAAAGGAAATTTTTTTCCTTCATTACATTTTGATATGCTTGGATGATTGAGATAAGACTTCTTTCAATATTCTTAAGAGAAATACAATTTTCCAAAAATCTCGGGATTTACTAGGTTTTAGAATTTTAAAGTGAAGATACTATATACTTCTATAAAAGTTTTTCTTTCTTAAATTGATATAAAGAAGGATTTTCATAGAATCCTTTCAAGGAGAGATAAAATTTTTATGCGACATCAAACGACTGGAAAATTGATATTAAAGATATTATAGGAAGAAAATATTTTACTTTTTAAAAATAAGGAATTATGATAACGTTAATAAAGTTGGTGCATCATAATGTTTTCAAGTTTAACTTGCCTTAACTTGTCACACAATTGGAAAATTCGATTCAAAATTAATTTACCTATACTCTCTATAACATAAAAATTATTTATGTGATTGTGATGCTGGAAATTTTATGTTTAAAATAAATGTCATCTTATTTATATAATGTGAAAAGTTTATGTAAAACTATATAATGCAAAAAATATATATAATGTGAAAAGTATGTATTATGTAATTCAACTTATTTAAGACATGAATTACAAACAGCATCCTTGAAAAACTCTATTTTATTAACCATAAAGTGGTTATTGCTTTCCTTACATTTGAGATCCTGAGTATGTCACTTTATTACGATTCTTATTGGTTTACAAAATCCATGGCATTAGATAACGTTTCATCCATGTCACACATTTTATTGAGATGGTGTTGTAAATCCAACTTGTCAAAGAAGTTGCTATCTGCCTTCAAATTGCATTTTTTCTTGCAGCAAGAAGCAAGGCCAAGTTCACCAATGAATGCTAAGAATATCGTTATAGTTCTTTATGTTAATATAAAACGCGTGTCTTAATATAAGGAGCAAAAAACGGTTTGAGAAGCCGTTTTCCGTTGATTCAAGCCATTATCGCATGCACAGTAGAACAGCAGAAAAAGCGAAATGGAAAAGATATGATAAAACATCCCCTTTATAGTTAGTTTAAATAGGCAAGGACGATTTAAATTTTAAAAAATATCATTAATTACCAGATATTTAAATTAATTACAGATATTTAAATTAATAAGTGCAGTATTTGTAAGCAATCTCTTTTTGAATCTTAAGACTGTTGTCTTGTTTACGCCAACCTTATTTTTTAAATTGTTGATTTTTCTTAAGTTTATCACATAATAAATCTATTTAATTTCAAGTAAGCGTTAAGAATAATCAGTTGTAAAATATAACAATTATAATCAATATTTGGAAAAAGGTAAATAATGAAAATTTATTGTAAAGCGAAATTATATGTTTCATATATTTTATTTTTCTTATTGCAATTTTTAAAGCACAATTTTAAAACATGGTGTAATTAATATATTGTATTCTTCATTGAGCTTTTAGGAAATGAAAAAATAATATTCCGTTTAAAGAACTTTTGAAAAGCATTTTTTATCATCAAAGGTAACTAAATAAAATAAAATTAAAATTATGGATAATGCTGAAATTCATGTGATTCCACTCTGTAGCTTAAGATTTTAAAACTTTTAATTACTTACCGAAGAATAACTGCTTACTTTCAATAAAGAACTCTGTCGCTTTAATAGTATTAAATTTAATAAATCACTCTCAAAAACATTTTATCTTAGTCAAGTTGTTCTCCAGGGAAAAGTTCTTAGTCCTTATTTATCCTCTTTATACTTGACTGGAGCAAATGATTCTATCTCGCCTTATATCAGCATGTTCACAGATGACCTCACTCTTTAAACTTCTGGAAATATTATACAAGTTTTAGATTCAAAGCTCAAAGACTCTCAACAACAGGAGTGGCCAACCTGCGGCTCGCGAGTCACACGAGGCTCTTCGAAGGATTATTTGCTCTTGATAAAAGTACCAGAGTTCCATTTTCATATTGTTGTGTTATTGTATTTAAAAAAATATTATTATTCCTTATGTATTTCAAAATAGTTTTTAAATTACTGACAATAAATATGAAAGACTAGGTGCAACGTTGTAATAAATTTCATTTCCATCCAAGTAAAGTATAATATGACTCATCGAAAACTGTGCGTGAGAACATAAACAGTGGTGGAATAAGCCGTAATCGTCCGACTACAGACCGATTTTGAATTTATAAAATTTGCTGCAATGGAGAATTTCCATTGTGGTCTGGAGGAAACAATTTGTATCATATATACTCTTGCTAAGTATATAATGTAATATGGAATTTTCGGTAAGTTAATTATACATTTTTTCGTAGCATCTAACACGTTTTGTTATTGTTTTGATAAAACGAAAACTATAAAACTTGTAATTTACATCGACGTTATGAAATTAACCCTCATCAGTTTTTTAATCAGTGTCAACCAAATTCCAAATTAAGGTTAGATAAAATTATCTCTTTAAAATCAATTTTAAATTTAAAAAAAAGAGTTTTGATGACCTTTAATAATCAAATTAATAATATAGCTGAAGTCAGTTTTGTTATTGCTTGGAATATTGTTAGTGCTAAATGCCGGTATGGAAAGGGAGAGTTTATTAAAAAAACTTGGAAAATGCACTTAAAGTTTCAGATCCGAATAATGCAGCATTGCACAAAATTGTTTCGCAAATTCCCATTTCGAGACACACAACCGAACGACGCATAACTGCAATTCATACGTCTCTTGAATATATTTTTAAAAATGATTTAAAAGAACAGTATTGGATTTAACTAAGCCGTTGATAAATTGATAGATATCACAGATTTTCAGCAATTTATGGTTTCCATACATTTTGATTCACCTGACTTCGTTTATTAAGAAGAATTTTTAGATTTAGTAGCACTTCAAGAGTCAACATGCGGTGTCAATATCAAAAATGCATTATATTCCATAATGAAAATTTTTATATGTGCCTCTTAATAAACTCGTAAACATTGCAACTGACGGAGCTCCAGCAGTGCTGTATAAAAAATTCGGTCTTTTTTTGGCTTTTAAAAAAGATTCCCGATTTCCACTATTCATACCGATTCACTTCATAATTCATCGAGAACATCGCGAGTATCGAAGTATCCTGATCTAAAAAAGCAGCTTGTCGAATAATTTTAATATTTGGAACAATGTACTTACGTAAATCATTTTATTCAACTTTAAAATTCGTGAAATACAAACACCGATCAGTATTGATTAACCAGAGTCTCAAAGAATAACTCAGAAGTGCTACCAGCAATCATTGACCAAATTTTAAAGAATTTTTAAGATAAGTAAATAAATTTGCGTTTTTTAATATTTAAATTCAATTAACATATTTTCCTTTTTTATATGTTTTAAATAAAAATAATTTACGTAAAAAAATCTTAATATATTTTTTGCATACCATTTAAATACATATTCATTTGCAGCTCGCGAGAATTTTCAAATTTTGAAAAATGTCGTGGACTATCAAGGAAAGCTCCTTGATATTATATATAGGCCACCCCTGCTCTACATGCTTCCTCCATGTTTGCGAAAGGTCTTAAATTATGTTTCAAACTGTCTAAATACTTTTTCCACCTTTTTCTCAACCAATACATAAACACTTATAGAAATGTCTTTTTAACTTGAACAAGAAACTTAACTGCGATAAATACCCAAAATATTTTGGATATATTTTAGATCCTAAATTTTCAACCCTTAAACATTTATAATACATAATCTTAAAGTCAAGAAAATGCTTGAATTCCCTTAAATACTTCGCTATCAGAGAATGGTGTACCGATGCAACTACCTTTAGAACTTCTTATCTGATACTCATAAGACGCATACTTGAATGCTCGGTTTCATAATTTACAGCTGATATTCATAATTCAACTTTAAAAGATTGAAAAAGGTTAAATTGGATGCTAATTGTGTATCACTGATCTGTAACGAGATATAGCAAATGGAAAGACATTATGTTTCTTATATTTATAGTCTTAAAATTATAAAATTTTAAATTATCTTAAAATTGTAGATTTATAATTTTAAAATTATAAATTTTTCATAATAAATAATAATACATTGCAGCATTTTATTAAAATTAAAAGATAGTAGTTTTTTTGTTATTAATAAAAACAATAATTCATTTATTGTGTTTTATAAATATGAAATATAGGACTGGTGTGTCTTTTTAAATTAATTTCACTAAAATTTTGAAAAATTCACTCTCATTAATTTATTATAACTATACTTTTTGACACTAAATTGAAGAAAACATGATAGACATTATTCAATTATAATGTGTGTCAAATGCAATTCATAAATTTAATGATAATGAAAATGACAGGAGTGGAATACTTAGATACATACTTGAATTTCAATTCTTAACTATTAGTTTAGTTAATTAAAATAATTGTAAACTTAATCATCATTTTAAAATTTTAATATCTGAATTAACTTTATTAAAAATTAAAAATATTTTAGGTAATACACAACTATATTTATCACTTAATAAATTTTTCATTTCAATTACATCTAATATTTATGTTTACTTTTTTAAGAGTGTTAAAAGTTAAATGCAATTGATCTTTCTTCATTAACACAAATTTATAATTTAATAAATTTTATTATTTTATTTTTACTTAAGAAGTTAAAAATGGTTTTCTGAAATTTCGATCAATAATTTCTAAAATTTTCAAAAATGTTTTTGAAAAATTTTTGAAAATTTTTTTTGTTATTTAAATTTGGTTTTTTAATTAATTTTTTTAAAATAAAATTTGGTTTTTTAAATTTAGAAATGACAGAGAAATGAATCACTAAACTCGTACATCACTTCTGTCTGATAAAATCTGCATATATTTTACAATTGCACTTACTGTTCAGAGGGATTTTTTAAAGTAACAAACTTTAAAAAATATCAAATCTTTTAAAACGCAGATTTAGGAACAGTAAGTGTCACTTACGAATTTTTTTGTTCATACATGGAGTGCAATTTCTTGTTTATTGCAGTCGAAAAATTATTTATCATGTGATTATATGCATGAATTAATATTAATTCATGGTATAAAAAAGAAAAGAAAAATATTAATATAATGGATTCTAGGGAGTAATGTTTTATTAAATATCATAAATTTTACGATATTATTAAATATCATAAATTTTATGAAAATAGAAATAAATTGCTATTTTTTGAAATAATAAACATATTTAGTTCTATAAACATGTTTCAAAAAAGTTATAATAAATATAGGACTATTTATCGCTATCTCAAATACATTTATAAATTTGATTTTCTATTTTTGAAAAGCAAATCTAGATAATTAGAGCCTATTAAGATGTACAAAGTTTTTAGGTTAAATATTATTATGAATATTAAATAAAAAAAATAATAATTATCTAATTTTTAAATGATTTGAACATGCGAGTTTTTTTAAGTATTACAAAAAATAATTTGTTCTCTGTACATGCAATTTCTTAAAAGTAGCAGTTATTCACCAATTTCATTTTAAATTACTATTTTTCAATATTAAAAGAAGAATTTACTGTTTTTATGATTTAGAGTAAATTTTATATATGTGGGAAAGAATAGATTGTTAAATTTCATTTTAAATTACTATTTTTCAATATTAAAAGAAGAATTTACTGTTTTTATGATTTAGAGTAAATTTTATATATGTGGGAAAGAATAGATTGTTAAATTTCATTTTAAATTACTATTTTTCAATATTAAAAGAAGAATTTACTGTTTTTATGATTTAGAGTAAATTTTATATATGTGGGAAAGAATAAATTGTTAAAATTAAATTGAAGATGAAACAGTTTCAATCTCTTTCTCTCTCTCTCTCCTACTATGTTATTCTTAAAATATTACACATAAAGTGAAACTCAACACAATAAACAAACGTATATTTTTTGTGATTGATGACCAATAAAATATTAAGTAAAATTTTTGTTTACTCTAATACTGTTTCACAAATTATATCCCTTTTGAATAAAAAAACTCTATTTAGATTTAAAATTTTAAATATAATATTCTATTTTCTGATTTTGGCTCATGTACAATTCTCAATAATTGATTAAATTTAATTATAGAAACACAAGGGAAATACGTTTGTCAAATATTTTGGCTAAGTTATAATAGGCGTTCTCAGTCACAACATTCCATTTCCTTAATTTTAAACTGCGAGAATTTAACAAGCCGTAATATTTCACTATCGCTTAATTAAAGCTCATAGTTAAACTCGATTAGTAGAATACGTATTATCACTTTATAGCATTGGTGGGATTAATGAGAAACAATGTATTTCTACTCATTGCCATCTGTAGTGATACTAAATTAAACTCAGCTAACATGTTGAGCTTGGGGAATCAGGAGGTAAGGATATTGGAAGCTAAGTGGCTGCATGTAACGTCACTCATAATGTAATTACAGTAAATGTTCCAGCCCTTTAGTTTGATATATATGTTTATGAGAGTTGCTTGTAATTTACTGTCCACTTGTGGTAAATAGATGTTTTGTTTTAAAAGTTGTCATAAGTATTATCAAAGGTATTGTAAATAGATTTATTATCACCAAAAATGTGCTTTATAAAGAGCAAAATCCGAATTACTCAGCTGATTTATAAGGCATTATATATATTTTATGTTGATTTATAATCATGCATTACAAATTAAGAGGTAAATTAAAAAAAGAAAAAATATCTATATAGTTATGTTATGAAATATTTGGAATATATATAAAATACATAAAATCATAATAGTACTCAAATTTTTGTTTTAGTTTTCTATTATATCTGAAACAGAAGGCATTTTTTGAAAACTTCATATTCCAAATTATAAAATATTAAAATTTACTTTTGTTATTTTCCTGCCGTAACTTTATGTAAACCTTTGACAGTTTCATTACTAACTGAAAACTAGTTAATAAATTTTATCCATAATACAAATTTTAATATTTAATTTTTTCATATTTATAAATTAAATTATTAATAAGAATCAATTACGTATTTTTTCATACAAGCTTATGTTAATATTCTAAACTATTTAAAATATTTAAGTATAAACTAAATATAAAAACTACTTCATCCAATTTTAATTTACAAAAGAGTTGACACAAAAAAACACGATTTGTTAACTAGAAGTAAAATATTATTTCACAAATAATTAATTAATTAATTGTAATCTTATATTATTTAATTTGTTATCACACATATAATTTCGAAGACTTAAATACTTTATGAAAGGTATTGTGAATACAAAGTGTGCATAATATAAGTTAAAACAAATAGTTTTGAATTTATGGCAAGTAGATAAATACTTTTATTAATCTTATTAGTAATTGGAAATTAGCTAAAGAATAGGATACATTAGTTTTTTTCCATTGCTTTAAATATTTCATTTAATTACTAATTACAAAATCAATAAAATATATTTTTTTCTCAGAAATTAAACTTAGTAGAGTTTTATGGGTAATTTATATGGGTAATTTATATTCAATAATGACGCTTTAAGTGCATGTTTTGCAGATATCTTCAATAACATATTATTAATTAATCTTAAATAAGGATTTTTACCTTTCAATATTACTGGTAGATGAAATGATGACCCTTTCTGTACAGGGTGCTCTTAGTGCTTAATTTAGTAATGAAAATGTGAGTGAAAAAAATGATCAAATTTGCTTTTTATGAACTTTATTTGCTAATTATTTTAGTGCAATACTTAAAAAAATCAGTGATGAAACAGAATCATAATCAAATTTCTAGGAAATACTTTTCATGAGGATTAATATCTTGCTCAATTAAACAGCTTTTTACTAGAAACTAAATATAATAACTATTCAAATAAGTTAAAAATATGAAATTCTGTAATTTTTAAAAGAATATTGACACATATTTTAATAAGTATATCTGTAGTTAAAATGATATTAATAAGTTAGTATCTGATAATTGGCATTCTCATTTCTTATTTTAAGCAAAATATTTCATGCTCAATAAATTTTTCATTTTTTATCTCATAATACATACTGTCCGACATTGAAAATGCTACACTAATAAGAAGTTGTCAAAAAGTGACGAAACAAGGCAAACAGAGATTGACAGCTACGAACAATAAATCATTTATATTTCGAAATGATATATATAATACAGAGCAAAAACAGGGTCGGCTCAGAAGATTGTAGGACCACTGTGAACGGCATTACACGAAGCAACATGTTTAGGCACAGACACAATGGGAGTAAGGATGCCGTTTTGAGGAATAACTCTCCATTCCGTGCCAATCATTTTTCCAAAGTACGTCTTCTGAAAAAGGTGGTGGCATTCTCTGCAAATTGAATCCAGTCATATCCCAAACGGGTTTTAATGGTAAGAGATCTAGCGACCACAGATGCTATTGAAGCAGTTGTATACCTTACAGGGCATGTTAACTGATGCGAGCAATGTTCAATTTGGGTGTTATTTTGCTTATAAAAGGCATTAAATTCCTCTTGAAGTTAGGGGAGTGCACCTGCCACAGCACATCATACACGAAACGTTAGGCTGTCAAAGTACCTTGAATACATACAAGAAGTGACTTAGAATCGTACATAATGGTGCCCCAAACCTTGATTCCAATTAGTCTCAAGACAGAGCTCTCATAATTGCTGTATGATTGGACATGTCAATGTCGACACCACTCCCTTACGCGGTGATTATCACTAAAGAAACAGAAGTGTCTCTCA
>JAJQOW010002423.1:0-17802 GCA_037975125.1 Latrodectus hesperus | reverse complement strand
GATTCTGCATAAGTCTGCTGCCGTGAATATGTAATACAATGAACTCCAATTACACGAAAATATATATAACATACACATTTAGAATAGAATCAATAGCGATAGAAGGATCAACTCGAATGAGATTGTCTGGAATTGAAATTGGCGTCATAGAACTTTCTCCTTCTCCCTATGTGAGAAAACATTTCTTCACATCTGTGCACGCTCCTAACTTAATTTTAAAGCTGACCAGAAAAATCGAAACTTCTCGCTAAAATAAGGCTAATGATGAACTAATTGCAGTTTTATATCCCTTTATAAATTAGTTTACTTTTTATTTTCTGATGAGTAATAAGGTTATTTCAAAGGAAAATTCATCAGCTTTGCTATGCTTCTTTCACATTTAATGTGATATACTTTTCATATTGCAACAATTCAATGAATCAAATTCTGCCTAATAATAATGTATTACTTTAATATATAAATTTAATATAATTAAAGTTACTAGTAATCTTTACAAGTAGTATACCTTTATATTTTTAAATTAAGATCGTTGGAGATGTTAAAAATACACACACAAATTGGGAACATTTCAGATTTCAATAAGTCAAGTTAAACATGCATTATGTTAACATATACAGTATGCTTAGCTAAATATTATTTTCATTCAATACACTAAAATAATATGTAGTTTCTTTATGATGTCAAAATTGATGATATAATTTAGAAATGAACGTGCACTTAAATAAATAACACACCTATTTATTATTTTTATGTAGAATTAATTTGAAGATATTTTTATTATTTTTAAGATTTTACAATGCATATTACAATTATTATTCCATGATATGAATATAGTCGTAATGATTACTTTTAATTATTTCTAAATTTCAAATTTATTCCATTGACAAATAACTTTGAATATTGACAGAATATTATAAAAAATATAGATATATGATTGTGCTCTTTGTCATGAAAGTTCAACTAGTCACATTGGAAAAAGTAAAGTGTTGTGGATGATACTTTTAACTTGAATATTCATGGAGTTTATTGTCTTAAAAATATGTAATTTCACTTTTTTCTTGTGAATAAAAGCTACAATTAGTGAATCATTTCCACGAAATCAAAATGCCAAAGTTATTTAGTTACCATACAACAAACTTCAGCCGTTTCACTATCCAATACGTAGCGTCATGTACTTAGCATTAAAATATAAGTATTTTTTATAAGTTTACCTTACCCCATTTGCAATATTTTTGCTTTTAATCTATATTATTAACTGGAAAAGTAAGTAGTATTCGAATTCTTAAACAATAAATTTTAGAACACTAAATTATATATTAAGAATAATTTTGAAATATTTAAGGAATTTCTGAAATTATTTGCTTTTTTATATGTATTCCATTCAATGAAGATTTTTAATCTTTAATTTAAATTATTTTTTTGGTAAAAAATCCCATAAATACACTTAAGAGAAAAAAATCTAAACAAGTTTTCTAAATTCTAAAGAATATTATTTAAAATGATATATTTGTGAAATTGTATAAAATTGTATTTGTATTTTATAAATATTATATATAAGCATTTAATTTCTTCGAAGTAAACATCTTTATCAGTCTATATCTATATTTTTATCTATATCTATATCCATAAAGCTACATTCTTTAAGAATAACATTTTAAACTTTTAATTGATTGATGTACTATGCATTTATGCATAAAAAATTACTTTTTGGTTTATTTAGCTGAAATTTAATGATTTAAATATGCATTTAGTTAAAATAACTATTTCAAGTAAGTATAAAGTGTGATGAAAATTACTTCAAAATAATATGCTGTCAGAAAATAAGAAATTTTATATTTAATCCTAAATTAATAATAAAAATATCTCTGGAAAAAGCGGAAATTTGATCTTAATTACTTTTTACGAGCTGTTTATTTTAAAGAAGGATTTAAATTTCTTTATTGATGTAAGTAAATTCAGCATTAATTACAAATATTTATTTTTTGTTTTGACGCAAATTGTAAAAATATAATAAAGTTGGAAACACATTGTTATAAGCGTCACAAAATCAATCAATTTAATAGCAATCAATTTCAAATATGAATCTAATAATTTCTTATATTATCTAAACCATAAAAAATAAATAAAATTATAAAGAATATTAAAAGCTATTAACTTAACATGAACATTTTTTTTATTTTTTTGATAAGTGATATTTTTTGATTTGTATAATTAACATATAATGAATGCTAACAATTTTTAAACATGAGATAAGTTACACAATGGCTTGTCTTCTTTATTAATTTCCTGTTTTTGTATGTAGAATTGACTCATTTATGCATATATTATTCAATAACTATTAAACAGTTTTGTTTAAATATATGTAAAAAAACAAATGATGTAAAAAATATTTTATAGTTAGGAGCATATTTTACAGATAAACAAAGGACAAATTCTCTTTAGTCTATTCAGAACATCAAAAAACAACCAACTTGTTTCTGAAAGCCATCGCTTTTATTGACAAATGACTCTAGGATTTTGAAAAATAGCTACATAGTGTATTGGAATAAAATTACGTTTAACGATGCTTTCTTCTTCCGAACGGCTAGCCGTTTTTCTTAAGAAAAGTAACTATTGTACTTCATATTTGAAATCAATAGAACTGCATATTCTTCAGATAATGAATTGTCAACATCAGTGACAAATGAATGAATGCTTAAAATGACTACAACGTCATCGACGTTCTCAATAATAATGAGTATAATGGGTTTTTTTGCAACAAACATTTTCCCGTTTTATTTTTATTTTAATTTTATTTATATTACTTCTCAATTTTACTTATATTACCTTCTGAAATTCAGAATGTTGGTAATTCCAGTTATTCTACTATTAATTTTTAAAGCTGATAATTTGTACTACTAGTATATGTATAATTTCATATCCTCTCAGCTGTAAATATTTTTACTTTATACCTAATAATTATACAAGGATTCAAATTGTATCTGAAACTTCAATACTCTTCAGATATTTTTTTTATTTAAATGTCTATCACATGAGAACAATCAGTTACAAGATTGAAATTATGGCTCTATATTTTATTTTAATATTCTGTGTTAATAATCTGTCTATATGTGACTAAAAATAAGTAAAATTTACCCTACAGGTACGTTTATGTCTATAAATTTCAAGAGATAGCTTTAATAAAAGATAAAAGAAAATTTTAAAAGATAGCTTTGCTTTTCTATGAGGAAAATATAATCCTTCCAATCATTTGCTATTATTATTGCTTTCCTACCAAGAACTTAGCATGTTTTCAGCATTATGGTTTGCACGCGAGACTAAACCTTGAGTCTGTCTGCGTCTTTGTTTTACATGAAAAATTTAAAATCTGACCACTAGTGCCCAAGCTTCTTTCAAGATTTTATAGCTGAATTTGTGATTATTGTCTCATTGAAATACACCTGGGTCCAAATCTTGCAAAAATGTCAATTAAATGTTATTCTGAGAATTTGATTTTTAGAGCACGCAACAGTACGAATTTTGTTAATCGGTCTTTATAGACAAAAAATTTATGAAATCATTATCTGGTAAGGACAGCATATCAAATAAATCAATTTGAAACAAATCAATCTGAAACAAATCAATCTGATATCTTAAATTAATCTCTCTAAATACAATTCTCTTGACAAGTCTTTTCATAGGTACCTTTGGAGTTTTTTGAAAATTTTAACACAAGTTTCTGTAAATCCTAACTTTTTAAGTATTAACTTTTTTTTGTTTTTTAAGGTTCGCTTAGCATTTCGTTTCTAATACCTTTGCTATTAATTAATGTCCTTTATTAGTTAATGTAAAAATTTTTCGAAGAATACATAAAATCTTACCTTATAGTTATATTTACATAAATGAAACCTTAGTTTTTCAACATTCTTAATCTTGATTTTGTCATGTCATTTTAATATTCCGTTATATTTTATCTATTCCTGTGATTTTTGTTTGAATAATTATTCACTTTTTCTAAACAAGTCATCATATATTTCTTCCTTATTCCTTCAGAAAACCACTGTTCGCTTCTTTCGTGACTGTAAGGTGTTATATATATATATATATATATATATATATATATATATATATATATATATATATATATATATATATATATATATATATATATATATATATATATATATATATAGATAGATAGATAGATAGATAGATATAATGAATAATTAATATTTTATTTAAAAATTGAAATGTAGCGAAAAAATATGTCTATCCAATATGAAATCGGATATACTTTTGTTACAAATTTATAAATAATGATTATATTTGTCTTAAAATATCTCAGACAGATCGGAAATTCTCACATTTTGGGCAAAAATTGCGGTATTTAGACGTGTTGTACTTTTAAAAGCGGATTTCCTAATAATTTGGCGACTTGGCGACAGTTGGCGAGATTCTTGGCGACTTGGCGACGGTTGGCGAGATTTTTGGCGACTTGGCGAGAAATCGATACTTCTGGAAACATCCATCACCTAAGCTCTAGGACCAATATTTTCCGAGATAGCCTAGAAGCTTCCAGAGCCTTGGCGAAATTGGTAGATTTCTCCGCCAAGTCAGGTATAAATACCGCAGCCCGACATGGAAGAGTAGTAGAGTTTTGTGAAGACAGTCAGTGAGTGAAGACGATTAGTTGTGACTGCTAGTTGTTCTCTGTCTGAGGTATTTGAGACCTGTGATTGGAAGCTATTTCTTATTGTATCTGACGAATTGTAGCTGTATAATTGTGATTGTTACAGCGGGAATTTCGTTTATCTAGTGAAGTTTTTACGAATAAAAGTCTTGTGTTCATTAAGTGGTTGCTTTATTCAACTCTCAATCAACACGAACCCGTGGAGCTCGGTACAACTGGTGTCAGAATCGGGATTGAAGAGTTGATGCAGCGTGTCACAAGAAAAATGGATATGGATTTAATGAAAAGTCTTCTCGAAAAATTAGCGGAGCAGATGGCTGAGATGAAAGCTGGACAAGAAGAGATGAAAGCTGGACAAGAAGAGATGAAAGCAAGACAAGAAGAGATGAAAGCTGGACAAGAAGAGATTAAAACCGAGATGATGAAAGAGATAAAATCTGGACAGGAGGAGATGAAAGCTGGACAAGAAGAGATGAAAGCTAGACAAGAAGAGATGAAAGCTGGACAAGAGGAGATTAAAACCGAGGTGATGAAAGAGATAAAATCTGGACAGGAGGAGCTTAAAAAGGAACTTAAGAAGGACATTGTAAGTGTTAAAGAAGAATTCTCCAACATCATTCAGGAGAAGATGAATGCAATGGAAGATAAGGTAACTTCAGTTGAAACTAAAGTTCTGGAGATAGAAGAAAACGTTGAAGAAGCATTAGACAATATGAATAAGAAGATTGAACGCTTGGAGAAGCAAATGTCAAACAAACATGAAGAACCCAACGTGGCATTTGTGCCTTCCCTAGCCAATATTAAACTCTCAACATTTGATGGGAAATCATCCTGGCAAGTATACAAGACCCAGTTTATGATGGTAGCGGAAGCTAATGGATGGAATCCCCGAGCCCAAGCTTTTCACCTGGCGGCTTCTTTAAGAGGAGACGCGGCTGACATCCTCGAGACGCTTCCGGAGGAGCAGAGGCACGATTTCCAAGCCCTATCGAGTGCGCTTGAGCTGCGGTTTGGAGATAAGTGCACTAAAGAATATAGCAGACTACAGTTAAAGTCCCGCTATCAAAAAGCGGGTGAAAGTCTGCAAGAATTGGCTGCCGATATTCAGCGACTTTCCCATCTAGCATTTTCGGACTGCCCAGCTGAGACACGTCAAGATCTGGCTCTCCATCACTTCATCGATAGTGTGCGAGATCCGGAGATACAGAAAACACTTAGACTCGCCGATGTCAAAGATATTGGATCTGCCCTAGTATACGCACATAAGATAGAGGCTGCCCAGCAGGCCGCGCGTAAAGACCGGCACTCAATCAGAGCCGTCTCTGCTACTGATACGGACTGTAATCTAAGAAAGCAAATTGAAGATCTGCGGCGAAAAGTCCATAGCTTAGAATTGAGTAAAGGTGGCAGAAACATGAAGATTCAGTGTTGGACTTGCGGTGCAGTCGGACACGTCCATAGAGACTGCCCGAAACGAAAAGATGGTGGAAATGATCTTCCACCACAGCAGGGAAACTAATATGTGGCCATCTCGCGGGGCGGAGATGTCCAGAGAGTCAGAAGCCCCATTTCAAATTGTTTCATATTTCTTCCGTAAGTAGCGGCGACAACGGACTTTTCGTTATGGGACATGTCAACGAAGTTCCCTGCAGAATGATAATCGATACTGGAGCCAACGTAACTATCATTAGGACAGATTTGGCTCGCAAACTTGGTGAGAAACTCATCTGGACGCCGCCCTGCATTACCCTCCAAACTGTGACAGGTGATAAGATTAAAGTGCATGGAAAAGTCAATCTAAACATTGCATTTGGTAATGCCGTGTACCATCATATGGCATATGTCGCTGATATAAATGACGAATTTATTCTCGGATTGGATTTCCTCAAAGAAAACAATTTCAAGTTAGATTTTAAAAATAATGAACTACATTCATGTTCTGAAGACATAGCGATTTTTAAGACGAAATATTCAGATATTAAAACAGTCCATCATATAACTGCAAAGAGTGAAATAACATTACCACCAAGAACTGAGACAATAGTTTCCGGAGCTCTTTCAGAAGATAATAATTTTCATTATGGATTGACTGAATATCCAGATTCCGACAATAGCGTTAAAGGAGTACTAGTGGCTTCTTCCTCGTCGACCTTTCACGAAATGTAATCCCGGTAAGAGTTGCTAATCTAAGCAATAAGGTAAAACTAATAAAAGAAGGAGAAGTGCTGGCGACTTGCACTCCAGTGACCTGTATTAACCGAAATTGTCAAACCACACTATCTGAGCCTCCTGACACTCTAATTAATGAACTCCTTCAGAATGCAGAGTTAGATGATAAACAAAGGAATGCTGCAAGAAATCTATTATTAGAATTCGGAGATCTCTTTTCCAAGAAATCAGATGATGTTGGGCGAACCAAATTGACGCAGCACCGAATCAATACAGGAAATCATCCACCCATTAAACAACATCCGAGAAGATTGCCATTCGCTAAGCAGGAAGAGGTGGATAATCTTCTGATGGAAATGCAGCAGAATGACATTATTGAGCCATCAGAGAGTCCTTGGGCTTCGCCTATTGTTTTAGTTCGGAAGAAAGATGGTTCTACCCGATTCTGCGTTGACTATCGTCGGTTAAACAACATCACTAAAAAAGATAGTTACCCTCTCCCCAGGATTGACGATACACTTGATGCTTTATCCGGTAAACAATGGTTTTCGACTTTGGATCTCAAGAGTGGTTATTGGCAAGTAGAGATACATCCTGAGGATCGAGAAAAGACTGCATTCACCACAGGACAAGGACTTTGGCAGTTCAAAGTTATGCCATTTGGGCTTTGCAATGCACCTGCAACGTTTGAGCGCCTGATGGAGACAGTATTACGAGGACTTTCCTACGAAGCCTGTTTGGTATATTTGGACGATATCATTATTGTAGGGCGCACATTCGAAGACCATTTAAGAAACATCCGAAAGGTGCTGGAAAAATTAAAAATGGCCAACCTGAAGCTGAATCCTTGCAAATGTAATTTATTCCGACGTGAAGTAAGCTATCTGGGACACATTATCTCTGCTGAAGGTGTAAGAACAGATCCTGAAAAGATCTCCGCAGTTAAGGACTGGAGTCGTCCAAAAGATGTCCACCAATTAAGAAGTTTTCTTGGACTATGCACATATTACAGGAAATTTGTTAAGGGTTTTTCAAGTATTGCCAGACCTCTTCACAAGTTGACAGAAGTTAAACAGAGATTTCTATGGACAGATGAATGTGAGAAAGCTTTTAAACAACTGAAGGAGGCGTTGACATCTTCGCCCGTTCTTGCATATCCCCAGCCCGAAAAATTATTCATTTTAGATACGGATGCCAGCAACGAAAATATCGGAGCTGTTTTGTCGCAAGAAATTGATGATAAAGAATATGTCATTGCTTATTGGAGTAAATGTCTATCGAAACCAGAGCGGAATTACTGTACAACCAGGAAGGAATTGCTGGCAATCGTTAAAGCCATAGAACATTTCCACCATTATCTCTATGGAAGAAAGTTCTTGCTCCGGACAGATCACGCATCCTTAACCTGGCTTTTAAATTTTAAAAATCCGGAAGGACAGGTAGCCAGATGGATTCAACGACTCCAGGAGTTTGACTTTGAAATACGTCATCGCAAAGGAACTCTTCATGGAAATGCTGATGCACTATCAAGGAAACCGTGCAATGAAAGCTGCCGATATTGTTCGAGAGTAGAGAAGAACTATCAGTTAGTAAATCCTTCGGTACGCCAAGTTACTGTTTCACCTCCACCGAAACCAGACCCATGGAGTGATAAAGGACTTAGAGAAGCCCAAAAAGAAGACCCAGATATAAATCCAATTTTAGAATTAAAAGAATCTTCCAGTATGAAACCAAGTTGGCAGGATATCTCCACCTACAGTCCTGCTACTAAGCAATATTGGGCTCTTTGGGACTCACTCCATGTAAGAAATGGTGTCTTATACAGGAAATGGGAGTCCGATGATGGACGTAATTTCAAATGGCAGCTTGTTCTTCCAAAATCAAGAATTTCAGATGTTTTGAAAGAATTGCATAGTAGTTCAACTGGAGGCCACTTTGGAGTAATGAAAACTCTACAGAAGGTTCAAGAACGCTTCTATTGGAGCAAAACTAGACAAGATGTAGAGAAATGGTGTCAATCTTGTGATGACTGTGCGGCACGTAAGGGACCAAAGAAACATAGCCGAGGAAGGTTGCAGCGGTACAACGTAGGAGCACCTTTTGAGCGAATAGCATTAGACATTTTGGGTCCTTTACCACGATCTTCAAATGGCAACAAATACATACTAGTTGTCATGGACTACTTTACTAAGTGGCCTGAAGCGTTTGCAATCCCCGATCAAGAGGCGATTACAGTAGCCGAGGTTCTAGTGCATCAATGGGTTTCCAGATTCGGCACACCCTTACAAATCCATTCTGATCAAGGGACAAATTTCACCTCTGTTGTGTTTAAAGGGATGTGTCAAATTCTCGGAATAGACAAGACGCAGACCACGCCACTACACCCACAATCGGACGGCATGGTAGAGAGATTTAACAGAACCATCTTGAATAATCTCTCACTTATGGTTTCCAGAAATCAGCAAGATTGGGATTTGAAGTTACCGCTGTTTCTGCTTGCATATCGCAGTGCTGTCCATGAGACTACCGGATATACTCCTTCACAGATGCTCTTTGGTCGCGAACTTCGTCTCCCTTGTGATCTTCAGTTTGGTCGTCCTCCGGATACATCTTCATCGCCAGAGGAATACCTTCGAGACCTTCAGGCACGTCTTGAAGATGTCCATAAATTCGCTCGAGACCGAATCAACCTGACGACCGAAAGAATGAAGACAAGGTATGACACAAGAGCGACAGGACATGAATTTCAAGAAGGTGACAAAGTTTGGTTGTGGAACCCGATTCGACGTAAAGGACTTTCTCCAAAGTTGCAAGCCAACTGGGAAGGTCCCTACACAGTCCTAAAAAGACTGAACGACGTCGTGGTTCGTATAAGGAAATCATCTTCTTCAAAACCAAAGGTAGTACATTATGATAGATTAGCTCCTTATCGTAATGTAGAGTAAAAATTAGTAGACCATGGTCTCTTTGTAAATAGTATAGATAATTTTTAATCTTTTCTATTTTCTTGTATTTTTAGTTGCTTGTGTATGTAATGTGCTCTGTATCATCTTGAAATGTAAATTCTCTTATATTAAATTTGGCCTCCTATCAGGGGATTGTACTGCCCGGGACGTGCAGTCCTTGAGAGGGGGGCAATGTTACAAATTTATAAATAATGATTATATTTGTCTTAAAATATCTCAGACAGATCGGAAATTCTCACATTTTGGGCGAAAATTGCGGTATTTAGACGTGTTGTACTTTTAAAAGCGGATTTCCTAATAATTTGGCGACTTGGCGACAGTTGGCGAGATTCTTGGCGACTTGGCGACGGTTGGCGAGATTTTTGGCGACTTGGCGAGAAATCGATACTTCTGGAAACATCCATCACCTAAGCTCTAGGACCAATATTTTCCGAGATAGCCTAGAAGCTTCCAGAGCCTTGGCGAAATTGGTAGATTTCTCCGCCAAGTCAGGTATAAATACCGCAGCCCGACATGGAAGAGTAGTAGAGTTTTGTGAAGACAGTCAGTGAGTGAAGACGATTAGTTGTGCTCTGTCTGAGGTATTTGAGACCTGTGATTGGAAGCTATTTCTTATTGTATCTGACGAATTGTAGCTGTATAATTGTGATTGTTACAGCGGGAATTTCGTTTATCTAGTGAAGTTTTTACGAATAAAAGTCTTGTGTTCATTAAGTGGTTGCTTTATTCAACTCTCAATCAACACGAACCCGTGGAGCTCGGAAACCACGAGCATCGGAGATCAACAGAGACTCCTAAGCCTCTTAAAAAAGGCTTGGGATACTTGAGTAGTGAACTGACACTTTCAGCTATTTAATTAATAAAATATTCTCTAATATTAAATAATTAATCTTTAATACTTAATTAATTTTTAGCCAAATTAATTGTTAAAAATATATAAATTTGTCTTTTTTCATTACTCTGCCGATATTTCTCTTTTTTAACTACTTTATTAATTAGCACAAAACATTTTCTAAATTTATTTTGATCTTATTTCTAAATTACTTCTTAGATATCTAAATATTTCGATAAAGCCTTAAAGTGTTTGGCAACATAGGTATTCCGCTTCGAAATCCTCACTCCTAGATTGGGGATCTGACTTGTAGCTTTCTTTCCTATCACAAATATCGTATGATAACCATAACATGCCATAGAAAGTAAATTATTATAATTGTTTTTTTTCATCAACGAAAATTCCATACTTCATCTAACAAAAATGAAAGATCCTGGTTTCATTTATTCTGAATGATTATGAATCATAAGACATAATAATGGATGTGTCAGTAAATAATGAAGGCATTAATTTATATAATAAATGAAAAGATGATAACTTTATTGTTAGGTATATTGTAAATATATTTAATCTATTTCTATTTGTGATAAAGATTCCTGATTTTTATTATCAAAATACACATATATTTAAATAAATTTCACTTCAATACATAAACGATTGAAAATTACATAATTTTCATTAAATGCTTAAAAATGTAAAATTTGAATTCATTTATAAAAAAAATTATAAAAATTATAACTAACTTTTTTTTGAAAAGGTTGTTGAAATACCAAAAATATATTTGGATTTCATAAATTAATATAGAAAATATTAATATATTTATTACAGATTATTAAATTTATTTAAATGTGGAAATGTATAATATGCAAACTTACCTACAAATGTCCAAAGATATATGTATAAACTGTCTATAATTCAGTATCAGTTGAAATGGTATACATTTCGAGCAAAATTTTTAAATTTAATGGACCTCTTTAATTAGAAAATACAAATATCGTTCAGTAAATGGAAACCTTTACAATAATGCAATCTGCTGAACCAATAACTCTCAAATATATAAATAAGAACAATATTTAAATAAGTATTAAAAAGCCTCTTTTTCATTTTGATTTTTTCAGCTAAGACTTTAAAAGTATCAAATTATTACTATGTATTTATTTTAATTATGTAGAAGATATTTCTTTAGTTTTCTAGAGTTTTTAATTCAGTTTTTTTTCCTTATTTCAAATCTAATTTTTTTGTTTTAAAAAGCCATAAACTCTATCACATTTATATTTCATTTCATTATAGCACAATTCTTTGTAGCATAAAAATAAAATGAATTATTTTTCTTTAGTGAAATATATGATTTAAAAGGTTGTTTTTAGTAAAAATATGAATATATGAGTATTAATTCTGAAAATAATCCATATATTTTTTTACTTCTTATTCAGATTTTCTTTTATTATTTCTATTTTGAATAACTTCAGATAAATCAATTTATAGCACGGGAAACTCCGCTTGATATAGCGAGAGAATTACAAAAAATTAAAAGTTAATATTAATTTTGAATTAATATTGAATTTAGACATTTTTATTGAAAAGATTCCTTTATTTAACAGTGTTAATCAAAATCCTATTTTCTCTTAATCGATCTTAATTTTATTTAGGTAAACAATTTAAAAAGATACAGAGAAAATAATTTATGTTTGAACATAAATTACGAATGTTATAATAGTCGCAATTATGAGATAAAGACAATTCAGATTTACATATTAAATGGTCCTCATATATAAGCAAATGCAATAACTAAATTGATGGTATAGATACTCTAGCAATATTCAGTTCATTATTGATCAAAACTCCGATCATTTTTCTGAATCTAAATAAAATATTAACTTGAAAATAACTTTTTTATAAAAAGATGCACCCAATAGTATAGTAACCACACCAATTATATATTATATTTGACTTCTTAAGACTTATGTTTAAGTTGCAAGCTTATTTTTTGCTTTTAGGCATGCGGTGTCAAAATATTGATGAATGAGATTAATTTGCGACATATATAAAATTTAATATTGATTATAAAAATTAGTTAAATAATTAACGCTAAGGGCACAAAACTAAGAAAATATAAATATAATTTATAATGTTTATTAAATGTCTAGGTGAAACTTGCAAAAATAATTCAAATATATATATATATATATATATATATATATATATATATATATATATATATATATATATATATATATATATATATATATATATATATATATATATATATATTTATATTTGTATATATATATATATATATATATATATATATATATATATATATATATTTATATTTGTATATATATATATATATATATAGACATATATATATATATATATATATATATATATATATATATATATATATATATATATATATATATATATATATATATATATATATATATATATATATATATATATATATATATATATATATATATATATATGTATATATATATATATATATATATATATATATATATATATATATATATATATATATATATATATATATATATATATATATATATATATATATATATACCCCCTCAGGGGGTTTACCTTCTTTAGGTAAACACGGGTGTCACAATCCCGAGGTACCCTAGTGATCTGTTTCTCCTCTTTATTTTCTCCTCTCCTTTCCTCTTCTGCTTTTTCTTCCTCTTCTCCCTCATTGTGGTTGCCTTGTAAGAGGTTGAGGGCTCCCCTTGAGTAGCTATTGTCGCCCTGTTACTATTAGCTTCTCTTGGGGACTAAATCACCCGCGAGTTTGCCGTGCGTGGATACCCGTGTCCCTGGAAAGGAGGATCCTGGTAATTGAGGCCTCCAGAGACCAACACATTGCTTTGGCCTCTGCTTCAGGTAAACGGGAGGTGTGTTATGGTCCTCAGCACATCAATCGGCTTTATGGATCAAGCGATCGGTACATCTACTGGATGACTCGTTAAGGGTGGAGGCCATCTCAGGGATGTACTGTGAGCGTATAGGATCTGGCTAGCACTGGTGCAGCTGGTCTGCATCCCCTTGTTGGACTCGGTGGTGCCGTCAGGTCCCGAATTTTCCAATTTAAATATGGAAACTAATATTTCTATTCTCCCACGGGAGCAAACATTTTCACTATTAAATGCAAAGTTTTATGTAATTAAAAGGAAAGAGGGTACTTTTGATACAGTATCCCCTTTCCTCATCCAAAAAGCTATTGCAGGCACAATCGGTGAAGTGAAGAGCACTAGAAAATTGCGTTCTGGTGATTTAATGGTTGAAGTTGTCTCTAAAATTCAAGCAGCTCAGATTGTGAAGTTGAATATGCTAGCTAACCTTGAGGTGTCTGTCTCGCCTCATACAAACCTTAACTTTTCTCGTGGTGTGATATCCGCCAAGGATTTGCTTAACACGCCTACGGATGAGATACTAGAAAATCTAAAAGAGCAAAAGGTATGTGCTGTAAAACGTATTACTGTCAGGAGAGATGATAAAGTTATTAATACTAAAAATCTAATCCTGATATTTGCGACGCCAGACCTACCGCAGCATATTAAAGCTGCGTATATGCATCTCTCCGTTAGGCCATTTATTCCAAATCTTTTGCGTTGTTTCCAGTGCCAGAGATTTGGTAACTCTAAAGCGGCTTGCAGGGGCAAACTGACTTGCGCTCGCTGCTCAGCTGTTGGCCACGACAGTTCGTCTTGTACTGCAAAGGAGAGGTGTGTCAACTGTAAGGGTGACCACCCCTCCTACGCTAGAAGTTTTCCTATCTGGGTACTGGAAAAGGAGATCACAACCACTAAAGTTAAAAATAATTGTTCATATCCTGAGGCGAGACGTGCTGTTACATCTCGTACACCTCAAGTTGGAGTTAGCTATGCAACTGCCGCCGCAAAAGTCACCAGAACGACTAGTACACAAACAGATGCTCTCTCACTTCCGATTGTAAATTACCCCCTGCATATGTACAAAAGCCAAAATCCACATCCACATCGACTAATCGTAGAAAAGCTCCTATGGCTAAATCTAATGCCGTAAAGGCTTTAAAACAAAAATCAGCAAAAGAGGGCATTATTAGGCCCTCCATATCCACCCGTAAAGCCCTAAACCTGGAGGCTGACGGCGTATATCTACATCCCTCGGACGAAGATCTATCGCTCGAGGAGATGTCAGATGACATACCTTCCAGCTCCGGGAAAGGAGCTTCTCAAATTCAATAATAACTTCCTTTGTTTCTTAGAACTACCATGGTTTGCGTTCTTATAATGATGACATCAAGTCTATAATTTCAGCCTACAACCCCACATCTGTTGCACTTCAGGAAACATTCCTGAATTCTAGCAATAACTTTTCCATGCGTGGGTTTAAAAACTTACTCTTATAGTCCTTCGTTCTTAAGGACAAAGAGTCGTGCTGAGCGAACACCAATTCGTTTCAACCATGGACAAGCTTTGCCTTACAACTGTGAATTTCGGATGTTGGAATTGAAGAGAGCATTATAACAGGCCCATTATACTAGCCCAGGACCAGATGGAATCAGCTATCAAATGCTTCGTCATTTAAGTCCAGATTCCTTGTTGAACATACTTTACTTGTTCAATAGGATCTGGACTGAAAATAAATTTCCATCGCTTTGGAGCGAAGCAATAGTGATTCCGATCCTTAAGGCTGGTAAGGATCCTTCTGTTCCTTCAAGTTATCGACCAATAGCTCGGACAAGTTGCTTGTGTAAGACTCTCGAACGTATGGTCAATGCCCGCCTCATCTATGTCTTAGAAATAAATAAATGTATCCATATCAATCAGAGTGGCTTCCGTAAAGGAAGGTCCACTCTTGATAATATTACATACCTGGAAACGCAGATCCGCAATGCATTTGTGCGGAGGAATCATCTCGTTTCCATTTTCTTCGACATAGAGAAGGCTTATGACCGTACGTGGCGTTATGGAATTCTCCGTAGGATGTATGATTTTGGCTTTAGGGGTAATTTGCCGATATTTATACAAAACTTTTTACGCTGCCGTGGTTTTAAAGTTCGGATAGGAACATTTTATTCTGATCATTTTAATCAAGCTGGGGGTGTACCTCAGGGTTGTATATTGAGTGTCACCCTTTTTATCCTTCATATTAGCAGCATACTCCATAAATAATCACCTTCTGTTTATGGTACCTTGTATGTTGATGACTTGCAGATATCTTGTGAAGGGTCTAACATGAATTTAATTGAGAGACAATTACAAACATCTGTTAATAAAATTGCTGCATGATGTGCTGAGAATGGCCATTTACTATCTCCTAGCAAGAGCAATTGTGTCCATTTCTGCAGGAAGACTAGCCTCCACAATGATCCCGTTATTCGTATAAACAACACACCTATACCAGTGGTCAGTGAGGTAAAATTCCTCGGAGTGATATTTGATCGTAAATTAACCTTTCTTCCGCATATATTATATCTGCGGAAGAAGTGCGAGCGATCGCTCAATATCCTCAAGGTGCTTTCAAACACATCTTGGGGTGCTGATCGCACGTCAATCCTCCGAGTTTACCAATCACTAATATTATCCCGCATAGACTACGGTTGTGTTGTTTATGGATCCGCTAGGTCTTCTGTTTTACACAGATTGGACACTGTCCATCATTCTGCTCTGAGAATATGTTCGGGCGCATTCCGTACATCACCCGTCCAGAGTCTATATGCAATTTGTCAACAACTACCTTTAGATCTGAGACGAATGCAGCAGTCTCTCAATTATTATGCTAAGATCATGTCTGACCCTCATCATCCATCACGTGCCATGATTCCTACATCTGCCCTTAAAAGACTATATAATGCTCGTCCAAGGAGCATACCACCTTTTCTCCTTAGAATAAAACCTCATGTGTTACTATCTAACCTGCATGATGTTCGAATAACTGTCACAAATCGAACTTCACATCCACCCTGGTATGAGCCACAATGTAAAATAATCTATCCTTTTGCAGAATTCAAAAAATCGGACACGTCTCCTATTGTTTTCCATCAGCTCTATTCTTCTCATCACTGTCAGTTTGATTCTTATCAACCTATATTTACAGATGGTTTAAAATCTGCAGGACATGTTGGCTGTGGAGTTTATATTGATAATATGGCTCTAAGTTACAGCCTTAATATGTCCTGCTCCATCTTCACTGCTGAAGCAACTGCTATACTAAGTGCGCTTCAGTATGCGGTTAGTAAAGAATCAAACAAATTTTGTATTTGCACTGACAGCATGAGTGTTTTAGATGCTGTGGAAAATGTTAATGTTACTAGTCATCCGGTTGTGTCGCAGATTTTCGATGAAGTAGAATCTCTAAAGTGCAAGAGATATGATATTTTTTTTGTTGGATCCCAGAGCATGTAGGTCTTGATGGTAACGAAAAGGCTGATGTAGCTGCAAAGTCTGCATCTACTCCACTTCAGCCTTCCGTTCCAATTTGTGATGCGAGAAAAGGTGTGAATAGTTTTGTCTATAAACTTTGGCAGGAATCATGGAGAATGCAAGTCAGCAACAAATTGTATACTATAACCTCATCTCTCATTTCATTTCCAGTTTTACCTTTACAAAGTGCGGATGTTAAATTAACCCGCCTTCGTATTGGACACACACGTTTCACTCATAAGCATTTATTCCTAAATGAATTAAAACCTTGGTGTGAAACGTGTGATGAACCATACACTGTGTTCCATATTTTAATTTCATGTTCTGATTTTAAATAACATCGTTTTAAATATTTTAAGACTGATCTTTTAACGATGCGGGATTTGCTGGGCGAACCACCGCATCAAAATATTTTTGCTTTTTTAAGAAGCATTGGTTTTATTGATTATATATAATTTTCATTTAAGATTTTTAATTAAATACTTATAACATTTTACAGATTTAGTTTAGTTTTTTTCATCTTATATGTTTTAGATATAATTTAATCATTTATATATTGGGATTGTTTATTTTTTATGTTAATAATCTTATAAATATTTTTTATATATTTAAAGGAATTTTAAAAGTTGATCGGTTTAAAAAAATAATTAATTAAAAATTATTATATAAAAAAATATTCTGGCGCAGCTTGTCCTTATTTGGACCTTGCGCCATAAAACTCAACCAAATAACCAACCT
>JAJQOW010002422.1:0-17815 GCA_037975125.1 Latrodectus hesperus | reverse complement strand
GTATTTGTAAAAATTGAGAATTGCATATAGAACACACAGGTCTACACTATCTAAAGATATCATTTTCCATTTTCGAACATTGCTTTAAGCATTCATACTCTTTTTCCATATATTTGATGGAACGTATCGACTTTTTATTCTTAATCATTTGTAAGCTTATTATTCAGAATCATTTTGTAACGCAAATTTGGAGTAATTAATAAATTGAATAAACTTAATTAAATTTTTCAGCTTGATTCGCTTTATAGCGCTATTTCTTGTGGCAGGAAAAATATTAAAGCAAAATATCGGCGGGCCGTAAATTCGGTAGACAATCCGATTAAGAATCCGCCTTATGTATGCGGTCACATCGATGTCCTTGTGTGTAGTTTAAACGTTGTTATCTGACGTCATGAATATCTTATACCAATGAGAATTTGTTTACATTCCATTTCCATTTCCGATTGTTTCTATTATTCCGATATTTCCATTGTTTAACTTTTATTTTTCTCTTGTTTCGAGGATTAAATTTCTGCTAATAAAATGGATAGCAAATTAATAATTGCTGCAACTATTGTTATCGTTTGTAGTGCAAACTATTTGCTAAACAAAAACGAAAACAAAAATTTCCCAAAACAAATAACAAATTAGGATTTATTATATTAGTATTAGGAATAACAATAAATTAGTATTGATTAACATCACATTTCTTTATCTAAGAAAATTAAAATTTTTGAAAAATTAATTTTTACTATTAGTTAATGCAATGTATGTAGACACTGAAAGAAAATATAAACATGAACTAATGAAAAATTATATTTTAATAATGATGCGGTAGTTAATCTTAATGTCATTCATTTAATAACGTTCAATGCTGATTATTAAATATTTTGTCACATCATATTTTTAGCTTATTCTGTAAATCAAGTTAAATATTTAAATATTTTTTTAATCTTTTAACATTCTAAATGAAATAAGTTTTCATAATGGCCCAAATTAGATATCAAAATCTTTTTAACTACGATATGAAAATGATCTGTTTAGTAATTAATTTTATAGCATTCACGTTTGATGTTATTTAATCAACATATTTATTTTATACTTTGAAAATATAAGAACATAAGTTGCATTTGTATGAGGTAAATCATCACTGTTGCTAATACTATAGGGTAAATAAACATGAGGTATTATTGTTGGTATAATTTTTTGAACACAACAAAGTTATTACAAAAATGAAATTAGCTTTGTCTAGCGCAGGGCTTCCCAACGTGTGGTCCGCGGACCCCTTAGGGGTTCTAGGGGGTCCGTGGCCATGGTTTCCAAATGTGTACCAGCTGGTAGTTTAGTGCCGGTGGATATTGCTCCCCTGCTCGATTTTTAAGCTCTGGGGATCGCGTGCGCACCGGCTTACGACCTTTTAAGCATGATCTTCGGAAATGACGCGAGCTCAGCCGACCAATCAGATTGCTCACTGTCTCGTATGCACTCCTCGCTCTGTGTGAGGCGGACGGTCACCCACATTTTCTCGTTTTTCTCGAAATATGATTCAGTGTTAAACTTCCTTCGTGAGTGCACCATTTGCTTTTTGAATAGTTTATTACTTCCACTATGGATCGGTGGTTGAAGTCGGGATCATTGAAGAAGCTAGCAGTTTCTCTATCGCCTTCACAACAAGGAAAGCTCCCGGTTGAAATTAATGGCGAAGAAGGACGGCCAAATGAAGAACAGTCCCATGAAGCATCACAGCCGAATTTATTATGTGAAAACTCTGCAAGTTCTCTATTAGCTGCAGTACCCTACGGAAGTGGAATATCTAAAAGCATTAGTCCAACAAAAGTTATTTAAAAATGGGCTTTATCGAGACAGAGGAGGGTAAAGCTCAGTTTGAAATTTGCGCGCGAGTCTGTCCGAACAGTTAGATGGTTCCAGTTAAATTGAGTCGTCATTTTGAGGATAATTATACGAACCTCCATACTAATGAGATCGATTTTTTCAAGAGGAAGAACATGAAATTAGTTGCTTCTCAGCACTGCGTGAAAACTCATGAAAAAGCAGTTAATGAAAACTAACTAAAAGCTTCTTTTTTGATAAGTTATTGGGTGGCAAAGACAGGCAAAGCTCATACCACTGCGGAAACCCTCATAAAACCATGTGTTAGCGATATTGTTTCTTGTATGTTAGACGCAAAAGTAGTAAAAGTTATATTTTCAGTGCCACCTTCAAACAATACTATCAAGCGACGGATAGCTGATATGTCAAATGATGTGAAAGAATCTCTGGTTTTTTGGAACCAACACAATTCATTTTCTCTCCAAGTAGATGAATCTACTGACGTAGTGTGATTAGCAATTTTATTGGCTTTTGTTCGTTATGCATCCTCGGGATGCTTCAAAGAAGACCTTTTAATGTGCAAACCACTTGTTGCCCATACAACAAATGCTGAAATATTCCGTTTGTTGGAAGATTTCTTAAGAGCGAACGAAATTCTATGGTCTGCATCGATGTGTGCGCAGATGGTGGAAAAACTATGACAGGTCCAATGGTCAGAGAGGTAGCAAAAATAAAAGAAAGCTTGAAGGATTGCAGTAGTAGTCATTGTATTTTCCACAGACATGCTTTCGCTACGAAAAAAATGCCTGCATCCTTCAAGAAAGTAGTAAATGATTCTGTCCGAATTATTAATTACATAAAATCACAGCCGTCGAAGTCAAGACTTTTCAAAACCCTGTGGGAAGATATGGGAAGCCTTCTTCATTCTCTGCTTCTGCATACAGAAGTAAGGTGGCTCTCACGTAGGAGTGCAATCTCTCGATTATATAAATTACGTTTTTAAGTCTTTGCCTTACTTTTAGACTGCCATAATACCAAATTAGTAGAGATTATTAATGACGAAATATGGTAATGTATATTTGCTTATTTGGCAGATATTTTCCCCACAAATTGAGCGAAATGAATATTTCACTTTAATGAATACTTAAATCAACCTTGAAATCTACTTTCGATAGTGATGGTTACTTACACTTTTGGATACGATTGGAAAACAAAAATTCTACCCCCTTGTTAAAAAACCTAAACGTGTTCTATTTCCATTTTGCCGCAACATACATGTGTGAATACGGATTCTGGATCTATGCCGGCACCAAACCTATGCACCGAAGCTGTCTAGATGCTGAATCTGACATCCGTCTCCAGTTGTCAAGTACTAAGCCCGACTTTTTAAGACTGTGTAATCAGAAGTAACCTCTCAACCTTCACATTAAAATTCCATTATTATTCCTACAGACTCATCTCTAGTAAAGAAGAACACATTGTGTTTCTTCGACGAGCAGTGAATGTTCCTGGACTATAACTTTTGTAGGTATTTTTTCTATAAATTGATAACTAATTGCATTCTGTTTGTATTGATATTTTTGTTCTGAAAATTAAAATGCTATCCAATGAATGTTGCTTTTCTTAGCAATATATTCCCCTCCACTCATTTAGAAATATGACCTGCTTTGTGTGTTGAACGATGCTAAAAATGTTGGGGAGCCCTGCTCTAGTGGAAAGCTAACAGATATTTCGAACCTGCTCCAAATCCAGAATTGCTTGGCACTCCACCCATTTTCTGACGTAACTAAGATATCAGAGACGTCATTTAGTCTTGTGATTCTTGTGAGACGCTCAGCTTGCCTTACTCGATTATCTACGAATTTGTGGACTGTCTTATATACAGAGTGTTTGCCTTCTGCATGCATCATTTGTGGCATTAGGTACTTGGAAATGAGGAGGCCGATGCCTAGGCGATGACGGTTGCTGTAGAGGCTATGGCTACTTCTAATTGTCTGACTTATACCTTGAGTTGTATTCTGCTAGAAAATATACTGACAAAATGACTTGGCTTGTACCTCAGGTAAATTCTTGGTACCATGTCCAATCCCCTGTAGATCTCTTTCTGTGAACTGTGACAGATTCGTCTAGACAATTGTCTCCCGCTTTTTTAGTGACCATATAAGAAAGAGGTTTTCCAGGGTAGTCAAAAAGCCTATTCGATTTATCCGAAATGTAGCCAAGAGAATTCTTTGGAACATACTCTTATTTGTCTATGTTTGTCCTACGACGACCTGTTTGATTTACCTATGCTGATCTATGACTTTTTGAGGGTGAATAAATTTGTAGATCTCGTCTAACACAGGCTGGACATGATAATTTGTAAAAACTACAACAGATGCTTGGAAGTGTTTCGAATGCAAGAATACTGCCCACTATATATGAAAAGTTCTTCCGGAAGACAATTTACGACATGGATGTTAAAATGTCTTATAGCTATCATAGGCCTTTGGATTGTCTATCATGCGATGTCAAAAGATTTCAAAAAACCGAGCAATTAGTTAGGAATCAGTTTTATTTGGGGTTTATCATATAACGCTAGACGATCACTTATCTTGCAATATGACAGTATTTGTTTCTAAGCGATTCATAACATATAAAATTTAATCGATGGTAAATATTGCATTAAACTCATTTCTGCTTTTGATATATTTTAAATTTATTTTATATAATATTACTCATTGAATGCGTAGTCTCCAAAAGCAGTTGGTTTCCAGCTGCATCAAGTTTACACAAAACGATGGCAGCATTTATTTCTTGGATTATAATGTTCAGTGGATCCCTCAATATTTTTTTTAATTTTTGCTTCACTTTTGAGTGATTAATAATGTACTATGTAACTACATTTCAAATTTATGATAATTTCAAAATTAAATTTATAAAATATAAAGATATCAAGATTTGTATTTAACAGAACATAAATATTTTTTATAAAGCAAGTAAGACTTTTATTTTCATTTCACTACAACAAAGTACACAAATTATAAATAAAACAAAAGCAAATTTAATATGCGGTCATGTTGAATTATATTAATGTTTTAGCATTTAGAAACGAAAATTGACTCGTTTACCAAAAAATGAGAAAATTTGGTTCTATATTCAATTGTTTTTATGGTTTATTTTACCCATTTCAGATATTACGCTGCTTTATTCCTCAAAATGTCAATCAATGATTTTAGTTTTTGATATATTCACTTCTTTTTAAAATAAACTTAAATTTTAATACTGTTTACAAATATTAGATAATGAGTTAAGTTTTTATAATAAACTGTTATGAACAACATTTTAAAATTAAAAAAATAACCTAACACAAGCAAAATATTTTAGTTTTTACTAATTGCAATTTTTATCAGAAGAACTTTATTAAATTTAAAATTTTACTCTATTTTGTACTAATATTAAGTATTTGCTCTAGAGGAAAAAAATCTCTCTTTCATTTTGAAATTTAAAATGAATTTGCTCAAGTACTTAAACATATTTTATCTAGAAATACGAAGACACATTCTCTCTCAAAATAACAACAATTAAATTTAACAATATTTACTGGCATAATCAAACATCACATAAAATTCTTTGCATTAATAATTAGGTAAGAATCAGAACTATAATATTTTTGTCATATAAACTGGATACCCTTTAGCAAATTATAATATCTACTATTTTTTATACTTTCTGCTCTGACAGAATGATAAAAAATGACTTGCCAGAAGCACAATCAATCATTTATATAGATCGTTCTGACACTTATAATGGCAAAGTTTCTTCGGCTTTTTAAATCAATAATTGATCTTTACTAATTAAAAGTCATCTATAAAGCAGATATTCTTATGGCTCCATTTTTGAACAGCAAATCATTCTCAGTTACTATTAGAGATATCATTGTTTGCCTCTTATTCAATTGTTGGCTTTCTCTACACTTGGAGGCTTTTCGATCACTGATGTATAATGAATATCAATCAGTTAGGAAAATACCGTTTTACCTTTAAATTTTTCTGTCAATTTCTTTTTTCATCTGATATGTATATATTATTGTCATCTGATATTTATTTATCATGTATATCATCTTCTGCCTTACGATATTCTCCCTTCTGCTTGCTTGCCTTTTGTTGTACCACTTTCTATCTGGTGAAAAATTTCAGTTTCTTGATTGCACCAAATTTCAATGATCAAAATTAATATGTAATGCTTAAACTTCCAGTGATAGGTCAAAATATAATTCTGATATCTCTCGATTGTGCAGTTAGAACTGTATTTTCTTTTTCTTGTTATTAAAATATTTCTCGTGTAAAAAAAATCTTCAAACAGAAAACTGAAATTAATTTTTATTCTCGAATTGCTTTCTTTATGTGGATTTCAATTTACTATATTTTTAGCATTTACTTATATATTTAGTAATTTTTTTATACAATCTTGTGAAAAGCGGCCACCTATTTGCTAAAATAATATATTCATTCATTTCAGGACAAACATATTTTCATTCGATATTTACTTCTCAATTTTCAGCATTTGGTACCAAATATTCATTATCAGCATAAATTGCTATATATATCACAGCAAAAATAATTCTAACTCATGAAATCATTTTGCCGTTTACTAAAGTAAAACTAAAATGTTTTTCATCGGTAATCAATATTTTAAACTGTAATAACATAGGCAAACTTATTCTAAAGGAAAAACTTACTAGTTTTTTCCTCCAGAAGTCTCTGACTTTAAAATCAACTGTTAAAACTTGCAAAAATTTTTATGTGAGCCAATGATTTTCGAAAAAAAATTTTTAATAACAAATAATAATGCTTAATAAATTATATTTTAACATTTTTCTAAAGAAGAATTTAGTTTAATAAAATAAAATTAATATACTAATAAATGTACCCATTCGCTATATATTCTGTTTAAATCATCTTACATTTGGTTTACTGGTTTACAAGCGGAGAACTTAATGTCCCTAACTTAGAAACACTAGGGTTCGAATCCTGGTTTTGATATATAAATGCTATTTCTCTCTCTGTGTTTCCCTTCATTTTTGGGGCGAAATGGCACCCCCACTCTGTATAAGATGATTCGTCCCTTGTAGCGCTGAATTAGTATATCCTAAGTGCAGATAGGCATTAGGAAAAAACATTTGATTTGACGAAGTTGTAGTTTACACTTCTTGTACTTAATGCTTATTTAATTTAGATTTATTGGGAGAAAATGCATCTCTAACATATTCATAAAATGAAAAAGCAAGTATTAAATTTATGCCATAAAAATGAATTCAGGATATAAATTAGATATTTTTTCCATATTGGCGAACTAAAATTTACAAAAAACTAAAAATAAGGAAAAAATAAAGAATTTTTAAAAACAACTCTTTTGGCTGCAGTTTCGGTTTATGCTTGAAAACAGGACATTTTATTGCTTTACTCATAAAAGTGTACATATTTCTAAATAATTTGATTAAGATAATTTTGAATGTTTGCATTACAATATCAGGTCGTATGCATAGATCAGTTAAAAGCAAATTAAATGAGGCGTTATGACACTTGAAAACTTTCTATTGAAATCAATAAATATTGAAGTCGAGACTGTTTTCACCTACATTCTAAAGCATTTTTGAACGACGATATTTCGTGAAAGACAAAAACATATGTCCATCTGAGCATCACATAAATTGGACATCCCCTTTTATGTTTTAGTGCAAATAGGAAAATGTTGAATGTTGGATGAACAACCATAAGGAAATTTCTTCTATAACGGAATAAATATGTGAATCCGAAAAAAAGATAATGAGAGACAAAAATGTTCTTAAAACAATAATTAAGAGACACCTACAATCGTCTCTGGTCTAATGATAACTGATGGCATATTACACGTGGCCTTTGAATGGTTGATTTCAGAAATGTACCAAAATAAACATTTCTGAAATCACCCGTCCAAAGCTGATGCTAAGTGATGAACTGTGTAAAATTTACGTAAAATATTAGCTCTAGCAGATCCATAATTAACACAACCGCAGTTAATTTTAGACAAATTAATAAATTGGGAAACTCGAAGGGTTGATCAGCCATCAGACACCTAAAATATATTAGATAGAATCTTGCAAATACTGAACAATCGCACGCACTTCTTCCACATATGGAATAAATATGAATGAAAAATGAATTTGCCGTCGAATTAACATGAATTCCTCATTGGTAATTGATGACTTTGTGTAGTTCACATAGATTTGGGATGGACTGACTTTTCTGGGGCAAAAGTGTTTTTAATTATTTATATCACTCGATTATCTTTAATGACCATCTGGGATTAAACAAGTATATTTTTAGGTATGTGGATCATAAAAATTTGCTAAGGCAATCACCCTAAAATATGCTGGCTGTCTAACGTTCGATTGTGGTCCCCTTAATCACTCTAGTGATGTACATCATTGAATTTATTGTGATCATTATACCGACTGACCTCTTTGCTGAAATTGGTTCTTTTGCTTTTTACTTCGGGAGAAAATATGGTCATTTTCTCCACACCATGTAGAAAATTTGCTTAGAATTATTTGTGATTGCCTCTCAGATTTTTGAGCGCTGACAGGATATTGGTTGGTTGTCAACTTACATTGTATCTACTTACGTAAAGATAATTGATGTGGATTTTACTAATTTAAAGGTATCGCTTAAATTATTTACCTGAAGATACCTTCAACATAAATAAATATATTGAAAATTTACTATGCAGTCAAGAGTCTAAAAAAAGATAACTAAAGCTATTGGATGATAATTCACAGGAAATAAACTGTAGGTCTCTGAAACAACCACCAAAACTCCCTCTGTTTCTTGCAGATGTTTGCCATTAAATCGGAAATAAATATTTAAGGAAATATTGCGTATTCAATGATATTTATATGTTAGTATTGTACCAGTATGGAGAAATGATCTTACGAGCAGCTAAATAGCACCCAAGGAAGAATAGGTTGGAATATCAAAATGAAAAATACTTCAATGCATATGGATGACGTCTGAAACATCTGAAATATTGCAAAAAAAGTAAAGTTGTGCAGTGGATTTCTCATACAAAAATCGTTTTTAAAACTCGATGGTTTTTATAATATCGTACTATGTCTTAAATAAAAAGAAAAAATACTTATCAAAAAGTAGCAAAATTTGGAAGAGCCAGAATTATTGCTTATCAAGAATATCTATTGTCATTCCATAATATTGTCATTCATTCCTCGATTCAAAGGAAAATACAACTAAGTAATACTACCAGTTTATTTTTTTACCATATAATTTTCTTACAAGGAACCAGAATTAGGAATCCTTTCGACAAAGAAAGAATATTGCACTGTAAAATATAATATCACAGACAGGTTTGTGATAAATTAATGTACTTTAATGGGCAGGATGGTTTTCTGCTTTGCTTTTAATCAAGTAATTAAAATATTCAGTTTGTAATCCAACAGTATTATACGAACATTCCACTGATGAGTTGCTGAGGGTCTTACTGAGCGGCAGGCATGACCTTAGATCTCACACATGATTAACGCGAGATAGGCAGGCATATTACTAGGTTAATTTTGCAAAGCTGAACAACCACATCAAGGACCATTAGTTTAAAAATGGACTGGCTTGCAACATATCCACTATCCTCTTGTACAATGTAGTGACGTTTAGAACAGCATGGACAGTCAGAACACGAACCATTATTTTTATTTAATTCAACAATGCAGCATTTAGAAAAGCGGTGATTCAAATGAGATTACGACAAAACTGTATCAAGAGTTATACACTGTCGTCTTTTCAGTTAAGTCCAGAACATTTTGTTCGAAGCATATGGGTCTGGAAATTCTAAGGCGAGTCATGGTCTCCAGTTACATTCGATGTCATTACAAGAGCGCAAGTTTGTATAATGGTATTTGTAGCCATTAAGAACACAAAATACCCATCTTTAGTTCAGCTAGATGGTATTTTGAAAGATAATCATTACATTTATTACACCTTAAGCTCAGTGGTATTTCCATATCTTTGACACCAGAAAACAGCAATTTTTCACGATTATGCAAGAAATCATGTTACAAGTTATGCTCTGATTTTTCTTGATATAAAACACATACGATTGAATTTTTGATCTACATAGTTTTCATACCTCTTAATAATATAAAACAATTGATTAAACGGATTGCTGAAAAACTGGTCTGCCATCTCTCTAGCTACTTAAGTTGATGAAGTTGGGCATAGTCTTGAAGCATCATGGAATGTGATGTCCATTTCTGTCATCAAAGCCTAGTTTAATTTTATGTCTAAATATGTGAGGGCTATAATGGTTGCCAAGATCAACAGCTGTTTTTAGTAATTTAGCCTTTCTATAAGCCCCCAAACTGTTTATAAATTTAACCCGTTTATCTTAATACGATATTGCTTATATACAAAAAATATTGTTTCTATTTACTTTCTTTTAGACTGTTACAGCTTCAATGGCTAGTGAATAATTATTAATTTATTGGTATAATGAATTAAAAGAACTAATGCAATTAATTTATGGGATCTTTAATTGTGCTTTTACTCACATTTCATGATTCATTTTATTTTTTGAATATGCATATAATCCAAGATTGTTATATTTATTGAAGAAATATTTATAAATTGTATTGTTTTAATCTTATTAACATAGTAATTAATTAATAATTCTCTATTACTCTGAACCATCAGTAAAAATACAATAGAGGCTGTATAAAATAGGAAAATGCACCATATTTTTCTCTCACGATAAAGTTACAGCTTAAGAGATTTCCTTCTTCTTTTATATCGATACAAACTTAATGCTAAAACTTAAATGAGTCCTCAAACATTCCGTTGTCCCTATCCGAATAATGTAGTGAGCATTCAGTGTCGCCCTTTAATTAAATTCCAAATGTGCCATTTATCAGCAAAAGTAATCTATCAACAGACGTAATTCCTTACTCAATGAAACTATCTTTACCATTGTACAAGAAAAATTCATTATCAATGAATTTTAATTAAAGTTTTTCGTTCTTTCTTATGCAAATTTAAAAATAAGGAACAATGCATTCCCGACTACAATGTTACGTTATTCGAAATCATGTGAATTTTCTTTTCAATAGATTTTAAAGAAATATTCAGAATTCTTATTATTAGAATCATATGTCATATGTTTTTAATTTATTTAAATAATCATAAATGATATTTCATGAAGAATTTTTCAACTTATATAACATGCTTTAATGTATATAATTTTTAGGTTTCGCAGACATTTTTATTACAATCAATATTTGCTTCTAGTAAGAAGTTGCATTTTCTTTTAATTCTTATTATACTTTATACAGCTACTAAAGGACATATATGTCCTCTAGTAGTTCTATACATCGCATAAACTTGACGTACAAATCGTGACAATACCAAGTTTTGTTCTCTTCTTCCCTAAAATAGTAATATAATATAACGAATAAACTCATAACAAAAATATAACGCAAATAATGGTTGAACAGTACCTACACTTTAAAATACTATAAGATATCGGTAATATTAAAGGCTCAGAGCTTGTACTTTTAAATTAGAAAAAAGCATTCTGGTTTAAAAAATGAAAACTATTATTGCAGATTCGGAAATGTGTGATCTTGAAATAGAAAAGATTATTGGAAATGCGATTTTCATATTTGGAAAAACATCGTCATAAGGGGTAAAGGATATATAAGATTATTAAGTTACAAATTATCATACATATAAGTTTATTAAGTTACAAATTATCATATAAGTTTATTAAGTTACAAATTATCATATAAGCTTATTAAGTTATAAATTATCTACTTACATATATATTTTTAAATAAATTCAGAAATATTTTCTGATTACTGTGTAAATTTAATATCAGTTTTTCAAAATTGATTCAATGAATATTTCTGAAAGTTTTTCACTAATTTAAATTATCTCAACAGCAGACTTATCACTATGAATTACAGGCAGGAATTATCAGTCATGTGCTAAAAATGACCATTGAGGGACGAACCAAAAACTAATTCAGATTAAAAAAATTTTAGTATCCATATTTTATGATGATCAATAAAAAATTTTCTCAGTTGGTTATTTTATCAATGAAAAATTTCAACTTATATTTTTAATAAGACTAAAAATATTAATTAAAAATTTTGAACTACATTTCCTGATTAAAATAACAGTTTATTTTTATTCTGAAATTCTTTTGAAGTTTCTTGAAAATTCTTTTAAATTTTGAAATTATTTTGAAGGAATTGTTTTATATAATAATATCTATTCCTTTTTCGCTAAATAAATTTATAGCATTTAAAAAGACATTTCTAATTTAAAAAGTTTCAAAGACGTTTCTGATTTCAATATATTTTTTTGGAATTATTTACTTTAAAAGATTTTTATGACATAAATTGAAATAACTAGTAAAAAATAAATATCAAGAAACATTTTATGCATACTTACTCCTGAAAAACATTTAATCCATTCGAAGTTTTAACGTTAAAGTAGTAGTAGTAGTAGTAATATGCCAGAAACAGTTTTGGAGCTTTATGCTCGTAAGCTTATAGCTCGCATTGAGTAAGATTGAGTTTTTTCAAAAAACTCGTCAAAAACATAGAACACCATTTTGGACTGAATATTTTAACCTTAAAGAAAAGAGAATTTTTCTTTACAGTGTTGAAATAAATACAGTCAAATTATGAATGAAAATTATTTCCGAAACGCTTAAGCGTTAAATAACTTGATATCAAGTAAATAATAAGCAATTTGATTTTAAATTTCTAACTATACAGACATATATATATATATATATATATATATATATATATATATATATATATATATATATATATATATATATATATATATATATATATATATATATATATATATATATATATTATCGTTTTTAACGAAATAATGCTGTTTGCTAAAAACAAAAATTTGAGAAGTAATGATATCTAACCGTTAAACGGTAACAAGGAAAAAGAAATTATTTTCCTAGAATTTAGAGGTAATTATTTTTCTATTCACACCTTTGTATCTTATTTCAATTCCAGGGGAAAACAGAGCATTAATAATATTTCAGAACATTAAAGTTTCTAAAAAAAATTTACACACTTTGGAATATCTAAATAATAAATAATTACATTCACCGCGAATACAGAAACAAAAGGCAGATGACAAAGTTGTAGCAGGTTTAGAGTTACCTAGGGTGCGCCACAATGAAGCCTGCTGCTTCACATCCTTAGTCAGTGATTTTACTGGATGAATAGCCTTTCTTTCCATTCAGCAAAATTACTGATTAAGAGAAAACATGCTACAAGAATAAGGCAGAAGACTTTGTATGTAAACCTTGGGCTTTCCTAATTAGGGGTCAGAGGCTGTTCCTGATTTTTCTAAAAGTGCAAGTCACTTTTTCTCCTTTCTGCTGGTCATGATTGGGTCCCGGCGTATTTATACCAGTAAAAACTTTTGAGTTCTCCATTGTGTTCTTTTTTGTAAACAAGATCAAAAATTTTTGACATTAACAATATTGATTCGTGCCCTGCACTTAAATTTGAAAAGTCAAAATGTTGTTTGCTTTATACTGACATAATTTCTGTCAAATAAAAAATTTTGTTTTAAATAAATTACATTCAGATTATTACACTCACTCTTGTATTAGGCCTCTTTATTCAATTTATTTAATGAAATATTCTCTTTTTTTCTATTAAAGAACAAAAATAAAAAATATAAGTTTGATATTCAACCTCTTTGCATCATTATAATTGAAAGTCATTTATTATTTCTTGTATCTGGAATTTTTCGTATATACTATGTTCAATAATAAAAATGTGTCAGACATAATATTTTGATAAATATCTTAAAATTAATTTACATTTTAAATTAAAATATCTCACAAATATTCTTATAAATTATTTTAATGTTGTGTTTATATAAAACTTGCTCTTTTAAAATATTATTTAAATAAATGTATTTAAATAATATTTAAATAAATATATTTAAATAATATTTAAATAAATATATTTAAATAATAATTATATATTATTGTTATATTAAGTTTATATATTATTTAAATAAATATTATTTAACGGCAAATACTTTGCAAATTTTTAAGCAATAATTTATACAAATATGTATTATCTATTATATATATAAAAATGAATGTGTGTCTGTCTGTACTCGATAGATTCAAAAACTATAAATCCAATCGCCGTGAAAATTTGGGATATTATTATGTATATCCCTTGGAAGGTTTTTGAAAATATTTTTTAAAATCAGAGTTGGGGTTCTGGATGCTCCCGAACAAATATCCCAAAAGTATCAAAATAACATTTAATTAGTAATATTAATTAAAAATGTAACCATGAATAAATTGAAAAATTAAGTTTTTACCTATGAAATTTACTCATAGTATTTACTTTTATCAAACAAATTAAACTGTAAAAAATAACATACCCATAATAATAGTTGTAATAAAAATATAAATCACAAGGTAATTAAAATATTGAATCGTTATATTTATATTTTTTCAATTATCAATTATTGTTTGAATATTACAAATTATATTAAAATTTAAAATATTTTAAGTACACATAAATTGTGTTTCCTTTAAGATTTCAAAAATTAAATATTATTGATTTCCAGTTGAGAAAAATAATTAAAAATACGTTTCTATTTAGCCTCACAACTACTGCCATCAATGTGAAGTGCCATTAGTCGATCTACAGATCAAGCAAAAAGGAGAAGAGAACGAGCTTCAGAAACAAGTGAGCAGAGAAAAACTAGGCAAGAAAGAGATCGAGATTACACTGCTTTTGCTCGAGCTTCAGAAGCAAGTGAGCAGAAAGAAGCTAGGCAAGAAAGAGAGCGAGTTCACACTTCTCTTGCTCGACCATTAGAAACGATTGAACAGAGGCATGCAAGGCAGTAAAGGAATCGAATTCGTAGGACACAGACAAGAAGAATGATACATACTGATTTTAATTTAAGTGGTTTCAATTACAATCCCCTTTACGACTGCAGTCTTTTCATCCATGAGTAATTTTTGGAGAAATGGATAAAAAGTTGAGGTGCTCAAAAATTTAAAAATGAAACATCAGGTATATGCTGTGCAGGTGAAAAAGTAAAGTTCACAGAATTGTGTTCACCGCCTGAACCGTTATTAATATCAGGTAAATCAAGTCAATAAAAAAAATTTTGAAAAATATATGCAAGTACAATTCACGCTTTTAAATGACATCGTTTGGAGCATAGGTTCCCAAAGTGGTCCAGGTGGACCTCCAGGGGTCCATAGGAGATCACAAGGGGGTCCACATAGATATGAAAAGAAAATAGAGGTTCACAAGTTGTAAGTGGGGGTCCACGAAAAATTTTCTGCTTTTCATAATAATGAACAAACATTTTGGCTTGGATTTACCTATCAACGTAGGCAGGTAGCATCATTCACTAGGTAGGTTTTCAAAAATATTCGAGATTCTGTTCAAAAACAGAATTAAATAGAACAATAAATAAGAGTACAAGAGTGTGCACCACATGTCGAGACTTGCTAAGTGCCACCCGTGCGCCGTCTCATTAAAAGTATGACTATTTTTTATTGTTGATTTACATTTCAGAGTTCATTGTTGGTTTTTTGTCAATCGTTGATTGTTTGTAATAATAAATGTTTATAATTTTGTATAACCACAAATATTATTTTAATAAATAGGACACAAGAAAATGTGCTACTTTTTTTCTTCTCAAAATCACACCCCCAATTTAGGGTGATATTTTTAAAGAGATTTGAGAATACAGTAGAAATGCAGCAGCAGGGACTCTACCGAAAATTGTAAAACTTTGAAAGTGGTCCACGAGAAAAAAAAAGTTTGGGAATCCATAGTTTGGAGCAACGAATTCGTTAGCGCAAATTATATGCCAAAGTTAAAATACAACGGCAAATTTTTCACCGTGCTGGTTCACTGCTACCCTTGTCATATGCTGATCACAAATATCTTCAGATTTATTTTATGGGAAATACTGACGAACAAATCAACAGACGGTGTCAACTGAACATGAATACTGTACGAGAGATTTTCGGTGAATTACAAAATTTGATTGAACAACATAATGAATTAATTAAATTATTTAAAACCGCCACTCAACAAGTGCCATCTTACGATTACAAAGTAGTAATAAAGGCAAGTAAAACACCTATTGATCAACATCGAAGACAGTTGAACGCACCAAAGATAGATGAAGGGGCAATTGTCATAGTTGGTGAAGAATTTAATTCTCGCGATATAATTCTTCATCGTAGAAATGGTGACGTCCCGCAAGTATCAGAAACGCATCGTTCATATGATGCCTTACAATATCCCATTTATTTTGGCAAAGAAAAAATGGATATCATTTTAATATTAGTATGAGAAATTCTGCAACTAATTTAGACATTAACAAAAATGTCAGTACAAATACTTTCGATATGCATAATATGAGTTATTATGCATATAGAAAGATGTTTCGTGGTACTGCAAATAATCATATATTGAAATGTACACAATTATTTCACCAATACGTTGTTGACATGCATTCAAAAACAGAAAGTGAAAGATTCCTCTACATACGACTAAATCAAGTCAAATTGCATTCTGAAGAGTACATCCATTTACGTGATGCAGTAGAAAATGGTGGCAATCTCAGTGAAATGGGAAAAATGGTCATTTTACCATCCACATTTACAGGCAGCCCAAGACTCATGCATGAATATGCACAAAATACAATGACATTTGTTCGTTCATATGGTCTCGTCCAGAATTTTTTCATCACATTTACATGCAACCCAGCATGAGATGATATAAAGGAGCTTTTATTAACAGGACAATCCTCATCAGATCGTCATGATATTTCTGCACGTGTATTTAAACAAAAATTAAAATATCTGATAGATTTTACTGTCAAACACCATGTATTTGGAGAGACGCACGGTTGGATGTATTCCACTGAATGGCAAAAAAAGAAGTTTACCACATGCGCATATTTTAATATGGACGATGGAAAAGATAACACTAAACAGAATTGATGAAATCATCTCTGCAGAAATATCAGACTTTGAAATTGATAAAAATTGAAATTAATAATTTTGAGATTGAAAAAGACATTGAAATTGATAAGATATTGTCTCAAAAATATGATTCGTGGTAAATATGGCTCACTAAATAATAATTAACCATGCATATCAGATGGAAAGTGCACAAAGCGGTATCCTAGAGACTTACTTGCTGAGACTGTTACAGGCAATGATGGATATTCACTCTATCGGCGATGATCCTTTAAAGAGCGGTGAAAATCCATTATACTAAAAGTATTCAAGAATATTTGATGATGATAATCGTTGGCTAGTACCAGATTCTCCATTACTACTAAAAACCTATAATGCACACATAAATGTTGAGTACTGCAATTCAGTGAAAGCTATGAAATATATTTGCAAATATGTGTACAAAGGAAGCGATATGGCAATGTTTGGAGTGGAAAATACAACTCCATTTAACAATGAAGTCATTCAATATCAACTGGACTGCTACATAAGTAAGAATGAGGCTGTATGGCTGAAGTATCAACTTATTTTAAGTGAAGTACATCAACAAAAAAATCTTAGCGTCGTAAACAAGGTAAAGCAATACAAGGACACCTAAATTTATATTCCACAGATGCATCGGGTCGTCTGTACACTGTACATCCAAATAACGCAGAATGCTTTTACCTGAGATTATAATTAATGAATGTCCGTGGACCAACATCTTTCTAAGAATTAAAAACAGTCAATGGCCATGTGTTTGCTACATTTCGTGAGGCTTGCGAGAAATTAAATCTCTTAGAAAACGATGCTTATTGGGATATTTCACTCGCTGATGCTTCTAATACAGCTCAACCACAGCAGATACGAACACTATTTTCTATCATACTAACTACATTTTTTTCGGCTAATCCAACGGATCTTCGGGGAAATT
>JAJQOW010002421.1:0-17821 GCA_037975125.1 Latrodectus hesperus | reverse complement strand
ATAACGAGAATTAGCATAAAACATGGGTATCAATGAAAAATGAAAATATTGTGCAATGACAGTGCCAGTAATAGAGGCTATAAAAGCAAGTAATAGACAGCTCCCACAAGTAATCTCAGCTAAAAGACCATTGCGGGCCTGTAATGAAACATTCCTTGCACAATCTTACTGTTGATCGTGCCTTGCACCTACACTCACCGTACAGTAACTTTACTCACCGTTGGAAAATCACTCCATGACCATGACCTTCAACATAGTAGAAAACCAACAAGATGTCTCTTCTATACAAGTTGTTTCAAGTGATCAGGTGTGATCCTACGTTCATGCATCCCACAACAATTTCGAACGTTAAGTGTAAATTGCGTTGAGTTGATATTGAGATCAAAATAATGATGCAAATCTTTGGGCTGGAACCATAGTCCATTAGACTAGGAATCGTAAGCAATACCATTGTGCTACATTGCGGTGTTATGCTTAGCCAGAAAAACTATATTTTCACTTTCTGTTCCCATTTCGTGATGCCACGTGTAGAAAATCACGAAAATACAAATGCACGTTTTAACCATTCCATTTTTCATATCTATGTCAATGAGATCGATAACAAAGTTGATAACACTCTCTTCAACTTTGTAAATCACTTTTTTTCCTATACCGTACTATTTTCAAAATTCAAACGGTAACTCTACATTTCCTACCAGATGGCGCTCTAAATGGTCTTATTTGATCGAGAGTATCCGATTTACTATTCCTGGACACCACTTTTATGAAAACAGCACCAGCCATTCCGAAATTAAAAGGATGACATGGGACTTTAGTGAACATCTTATATATTATATTAATTTCTTACACACACACACACACAAATATATACAGTATATCCACTAAAGTCCGTTGCCACTCTAATAACTTCGAAACGGCTGCTGCTATATTCATAAAAGTGGTGTCTTGGTATAGTAAAGTAGCCATGCGCTACTGAATGAAACCACCTACCACGCCACCTGGTGGAAAACTGAGGAGTTAGCAATCGTATCTTGAAAACGGAACGAGATAGATAAAAAAGTGATTTACAAAGTTGTAGAACATCCTCGATTTAGTTCGAAAAGATACTTGTAGGCATTAATGTGAAGAATACAACGATAAAAACGTACATTTGTTGTTTCGTGATGTGACGTAGCACATCCTATATGTGCAATGGCATGTTCAATAGGCAAAGCACTCATTATTGGGCGCTGAAAAATCTTAACTGTTTCGTCGATATTGACATCAAATGCGGTGTACTCTTAACGTTTGGTGCGCAATTTACAATAACAAGCTGATAGGCCCAATATTTTACAATGGTACGTTAACGGGCGCACGATATTTACAATTGCTACAGAAGGTAATACCCGATTTTGTGGAGAACCTGCCGTTGCTTAATCTTAAGAATCTATGGTTTCAACATGACGGTGCGCCTGCTCACAAGACATCTCCAGTGAAACAGTACCTGGAATTTGGCAAAAAATACTAGTGTATGACGGTTTCGAAGAGTACCCTCCACGTTCTCCTGATCTGACTCCACTGGACTTTTTCCTGTGAGGATACTTGAAACTGCAGGTGTATGCGACCCCTCCACAAAAATTGCAGGTCCTTAAACGACGCATTACGGTCGCGTGTTCCAACGTATCACGCTGTTTGCTCCAATGTGTACAAAGTGATCTTCAAGCGAGGATTCAAATGTGCATTGCAACTGACTGTGAGAAGTTTGAACATCTTAAATAAAGTATATTGTTATAACTATTTGTTTTTTCTTTCTTAGATTGTTTTGTCACGTCACAGCACGAAACAACAAATGCGAGTTTTAACCGTTGTATTCTTCACATTAATGCCTACAAGGTATCTTTTCATACTATATCGAAAATGCTCTACAACTTTGTAAATCACTTTTTCTCTCTATCTCGTTCCGTTTTCGAGATAGCAATGCTGACTCCGCAGTTTTCCACTAGGTGGCGCAGTAGTCTGTTTCATTCAGTAGCGCATGGCTACTTTACTATACCTAAACACCACTTTTATTAATATAATAGCAGCCGTTCTGAAGTTAAGAGGGTGGCAAGGGACTTTAGTGGACATACTGTATATATATATATATATATATATATATATATATATATATATATATATATATATATATATATATATATAAAGAGAGCATTGAAAGATTTTTTGCATCTAATGCATATAATTTCTAATTCATGAATAAAACAGCCTCTTTGAGATGTGAAAGATTAAACTATCCTTAATAAGTTGCATTCTTCAAGGGAAAAAAATTTTGTAAGCCACCACAATGTTAAATGAAAAAGCTCTTAACTTCTTCAAATCGAGAAACTCTACATGAATTAAAAATTAAACTAAAATACAAATGAGTTTTATGTTTCTGACTAATTTCTATTCAATCCGCCTGTAAACTAGTTCAATGTTAAAACAAGGGAATATGAAACCAATGAAAGCAAAGGAATTTTATTGATTAAGTAGAAATTAAAGTAATGACTGATTCACATGGGGATGCATGTTCCAGATAAAATGCGATCTTAACCTAAATTTAATGGGGTAAAAGAATGGAACTGGAAACAAATCCTCGGCGAAACAGTTCTGAACAATTAATGTGCAAGTTTGTGATATAGTTGAGACTGTTATTATTTCAGCCATATGTAAGGACTGAACTTATTATGACAATGCTCCAAAGACTATAATCTTTCTTTGCATCGAGGTTGAAAATCAATTAGCCGAAATGACAACTGAATGATTAGCATTTTTGACATGGGTTCAACAATTCCTATTTTCAATTTTAATCTCGATGAGGAATATTTGTCGTGATTTTTAATTTATTTTAAATTGTATTTTTTTATTAAAGCATCCCAAGTTTACAAATAGTGATTGCAGATGATCAGCAAATCCAAACTGACTAATATAATATAACAGTTAGTGGGAAATTTTTTAAGTTGCAATTTGCCACTCTATTGGAGTGACAAATTGTTTCTTACCCAATATTTGGAAGAGAAAACTATTGTGATAAAACAAAGTGAAAAAGACAACAAGGAAAGTCATATGCTATAAAAAATGTATACAGCTATTCCATTATACAGAGATCAGTGTAAATGATTTAAGTGGAAGTCGATAGTTATGATGTACCTGGTTCTGATTTGCCTGGTTACTCAGATGATATTCTTAAGTTCATGCAAGGTCAAAATTGTGTCCTATGAGACAGATAGAAATGTGATAAATATAAATTTATTATGGATCAGCTATTCTCTGCTGAATCCACTAATTTCATATGATACAATGACTGATTTTACTTCTCAGTATAACAATCTACAATCTATGAGGAAATTCTTCAAAGATTTAAATATATTCCTATGATACTATGAGTATTAAATATTGAGAAAAGTTGGCAGCTAAAACTTGAAATATAAATCAAGAGAATGATGTGGATTGTTTTAGATACATTATGTAAATGGCACTCTAGTGACCCATTATGTCAAAATTCATTAAAATAGTGAATTTGCATATCTCATCTCAATATACTTGATAGATATTGTGTTAAGAATATAGTCTGTTGATTTTGCATTCTTGGCAATAGTTAATTTTCGCACTCTTGTACTATAGCGTATCACATAACAATATTTGATTAAGTCTTAACATTAGCATCTTTTCCAAATCTGTTTTAAATCTATTAAAATTAAGTCTATAAAAATTTCCAACTTAAAAAATATATTGTATAACTTTTTTAGTAATAAGGAAATTATTTAGCAGAAATAAGAAATTTTTTTTTTATCTTTGCTGAAACGGGACGTGCATAATTGCAACAACAGTATACATTTTACCATGAGAAGTGAAGTCAAAGCATTATATTTTCATTACTTATTTAATGAATTCCTAAAACATGTCTTTTTTCGTTAAAAAGAATATTGTCTCTAAATGTTTATATTTCTAAAGTAGAAGTGTATTAAAAAAAGCCCGGTGGCTTAGTGTGACCATTTTACAATGAGAAATGAAGTCAAAGCATTATATTTTCATTACTTATTTAATGTATTCCAAAACACGTTTTTTTCGTTAAAAATAATATTGACTATAAATTTTTATATTTCTAAAGTAGAAGTGTATTAATAAAGCCCGGTGGCTTAGTGGCAGCGTTTCTCGCTCCCATAACACAGCTCCGAGGTTCAATCTTCCGGCTGGGCAAGGTTGACTCAGCCTTTTATCCCTTCAGTGGGTCGATTAACTGAGTACCAAGTATGCTTGAAAACTAAACACTGGGGTCTCACGTTAGGCTGACCACCTAACTGGGACATATGCTTCGTACCCCAGGGCCCTCGGTCATGAAAACAGTTATGGGCACTGTAGGCCTTGGCCCACATGGGCTGTCATGCCATGGAGTTTAGAAATGTATTAAAATTATTCCTACTTTCATTTTATGTTTTCTTAAAAGTTTGGAAAATAAAAAATATCTTCAAGTTGCATTTTTTAAATATATTAAACTACAAGTAGCAGTTTTAAATATAATGAAGTTTGATAATTCATTAAAAGAGGCATATAATTCTCTGAATCATTTTAATTATCATGTCTGATCAAAAGCAAAATAAATAATAATTATTGATAACAGTATAATGGATTACGATTGTTGTAAATCATTTAAATATATACCATGTAAATTGTCCTTCCGGATGGCTTTTTAAAGACAGTGAAAGACATTCTTGTTTCACAAAAAAGAAAAATGGACCATTCTTAAATACCTTCTCAACAGTCATGATTACAGAAAGTAGTAAAAGCGCATCACAATTAGTTTTTGTTAAATAATCTCTGAACTGAGACCTTTCATTCCAAAAACTCTGAACTAGTATAACCAAAAAGTAAATCATTTGAAAACTATAACTATACACGTTTCACAATTTGCTATGAAATTTTCAAAAGTATTGCAGAAAAGATTGTGTGATCGTGTACAATATGCTTTTTGTTCGAGTTACATATATATTCATAAATTTATACACATTTTATAAAAGACTCTGAAAATATTCCTATATTTGATTACAATATGCAAAAGTTTCTACCAAGATTGTTCTTTTTTAAGAAAACTCGACAGTAGGCTATCAAAATGTTATCCTACATTAAAGAAAAATGAATTCAGCACGTGGTAAAAAATATAGACATTTGCTGAACAGAATGCTTCACTTCCCTTAAGCAATTGAAAAGATTTTTCTTCATTTAATTATTAATAAATGAATCAATCAAATTTAAATAATTTAGTTTAAATAAAATTTCTAATCAAATAATATGCAATGAATCAATAAAATTCTTGACATTTTCAATTGCAAAGAAAATGATTTACCAAAGTAGAGCTTATAGCTAGTCGTCGAAGCATAGAGATCCGGAGATAACTTCTGGAGCTGCGTCTCCAACTCTTTTAGAAGAAACACAAAGGAGATAGCATAGCCAAGTTTTAGACACAAAACAGTTAGCTCATGAGTATATGACTCAAATATTTTTCATTGCTCATTCAAATCATTTGACTTGAATGTTTGAAACCAATGTTTTGTGGTATTTTCAAACAGAATATTATAGTGAAATACTTGAATTATTCATTGATTTAACACTGCTGATAAGCTTGCTTTTGGTTCATATATACATAGATAGCGATGCAGGCGATTCTCGAGGACTGTACCCTTAGGTTAACGGGTTCACCAATACAAAGTACCTCGTAATTTTAAATTACGGTTAGGTGACGAGGTCACACTTGAGCAAGCAACCTCCTCTCCACATCCACGTCCTACCAACGGAAGGACGTTGGACGTCACACATTAACATTGACGCGTCCTTAACACACGGCGAGAAGCTACTGAGCCCCTGAAGCTCGCTTTTAGATAATACAGCAAATATAATCTAATGAACTCTTAAGACGCTTACACTTGCTTTCACTGCCATAACATGTTATGAAAGCTGAAACTGAACTGTGGACATAATTTTATAACAGTAATTCTTATACATATTTGGCATAGCTTTAAGTTAAGAGATATACAATGTTCTATTTGATTAAGGGTTTTTAGATTAAGGGTTCACTTTCACTAGTTAGATCTACTGTCTAGTTAGATCTACTGTTTAAAGAGGATTTTGAATCATTACAAACATCCTTATCGAAAATGGGATTTGAACATACAAATTGTTGCACTGAAAGCCAGATCAGTAATCGTTTGGTTGTTAGTTTGGCCACATGATACACTAATTAGCATAGACATTCTAAGTTTCTACAGTTTGAAAGCAAAACTGGTAAGATTTTTTTAATACTTTATAAATATGCAAAATAAATTATATTGACAATATTATGTGTTGTTTTTAAAAAGGTTTTAGATGATATGAATTCTGAATAAAGAGTACGTTTTTTATTCATAAAAATACAAGGTTAAAGATATCAATCTATGGTATTTACGCACTATATTAGCTATGAGATTGGTTTCAAAATCATCAAAAGTTTACCATTTCTGTTTCAATATTAAGATATAAATTGGGTAGAAACATTTTAATCAAATGATATAATCTACAGAGAAATAGTAATTTGTTACCTCAGAAGCACTTTTGCTGTTAAAATTTTGGCGATGTTTAGAATAAGGAAGAAAATATAAAATCGGAGAAATTCGGGATAAAGATGTTTTTAGATCACCTTATGTAGGATTTACAGAACACTTAAAATATAAATTATGTACACCTGTAATAAAATCAAGAACCCCTGTAGGATTATAACTTTATCCGGTTGATTGGGAAAAACCCAATTTTTAGAACGTATTTTTTGTAAAATTTCAAGTGGATGTGACAAGCAATTGTTTTAAGATTTTATCAGAAATAAAATCAAAATCTGAGAAATCAGTTTTTAGGTTTCAGCTATTTTAACTTACTCAATTTCAGAAGCAACGAAATGATCTACCTGAAAATTAAATGTGTTTTTCTATAGTGTTTTATACATTGCTTATATAATTTCAGAATTATTTCTCAATTAAAGACATAATTTTTGTTTAATTTAAATCTTAAATTTTCTCCGAGAATTCTGTTTTAAGCTTTGGTGCTGCCCTCTATTAACAGTTGAAATCATTATCCCTGAGATCATATTTTATTTTATTTTATTTATTTATTTATTTTTAAAGTACGTTTGTGTAATTAAATTACACTAGCAATTATGATAAACTTTGCAATTGTGTTTCACGACTTATTTTATACTCTGTATTTTAATGAATTTATTTACATTTTAATTGTCGTTACAATAATTATGTCGAAGTGCTTAATGGATTCCTGGTCAGATTTTTATGATTCTGTGCTTATAAATAGTAGTAATTAAAGTAAATTATTTGCTTACTTTTTATTATATCATTGAACTTAGTTGCAGGATTTATTAATTTATAAAAACTCATCATTTATGCATTTCATGTGTGCAAGTCAACGGTTTATTTATTATTTATATTTTGTTCAAGATTTCTATTTGGTTGATTTATTTATAGTAAACAATAACGAGGCTGTAACTTGACGGTATGTCCATCATTGTGGGCTTATTGGATCACGATGAAAAATCCTTTACTTTGTAGCTAGTCATTAAAATTAAACTTTAAATTTCATAACATATTATATTTCATAATATATTCATTACATATATCTAGTATAAATAATTATTTTTCCTTAAAATTTTATATTGAGTTTACTTTTGTTTACGTAAATGCAGAAACAGTTGCATTTAGTGTTGAAATAAACATAAAAAATTTTATGATTAATTGAAATTAGAGTTTTTTTTTTTTTCTCCCAGTGAAAATGGTTGATGTCATCAACGTACTTTTAAGATGGGTCACATTCATACATTATTTCTGAAGACAGAACTGGGAATCACGGAGAAAAAGAAACATAAAATTTTAAAAGCATAGTTTCTTTTCTGGGGTAAGCAGAAACATTACGACGAATTTCGTTTTAAGACCTTGCATTGTGTTCTATGTTCGGCTTATGTTTTACTGCATTTAAAATCATAATTATTTTTCTTAAGTATTATTATTTTCCTTTGAAAATAAGCTTAAATAACTTTTTAAACCTTCTTTTACTTTTGGAATTAATAATAAATTCATAGGAGCATTACTAATTCTTCAGAATGATAGGCCAAATATTATTCAAATATTACTTAAAAGGAAATATTACTTAAATTCAAATATTATTTGTACATAATATACGTAATTATTTATTGCTTGAAATAATACCTTTTACTTTTTTTGGCTGTCCATAAACAGGGTAAAAATATAATCAGTCTTTTACTGTAGTAAGAAACGAATGTACCTGAGTTTGCCTGATTCTGGTGTACATAAGGAATAAACAAACAAATATTTCTTTCTATGTTTATCTATTTTCAAGTCATAAGATAATTTTTAAATAATGGTAAAACAATTCAAAAGGATTCAAATTTCATATCAATTTTCATTGAAACCTTCCTCATTTTCTGCATTTGACATACCTTCTTTATCCTCTTTCATTCCTTTATAGATGGAGGCAAAGTTAGTTTCATAAATAAAGTTTATCAATTGAAATTGACAGTTGACACCAGCGAACTTCAATGTATTTAACTCCAAGCAAATTTACCAGTTTATTGGGAAATGCTAGCATTTTTATTTAAAAATAATTAAAAAATGGCATCATAAGATTTTTACAACAGTTTAACATGATTATTTTCAACATCTCTTAAAATATATAGTCAGATTCCGGTTAATAGTAAGGATGAAAACACGATGACAGTATAATGGAGTTAATGATGAATTATATATAGTTAACACATAATAATTTGTAATTTTGCAAAGTTCTTGATAATAATTAAATTAAACTTTATAAATCATATTCAAAAAGTGTTTGATATTTACAAAGACAAAGCCTTAATTCGGTCAAAAACATGTTCTTAGCTAAGCTGTAGAAGAGTTCCCAATTCAACAAACTAAGTTTTCATGGTTTATTAGGAATGCAACTGTTTTATTTAATTTCGCTCTCGATGTACGATTTCTCAAAATTCTCTTTTTTCAGATAATCTTCCAATTTTCGCTGGTATGGCTAAATGCTTACTGGCATTTACTGGCAATGTAAAGGAGCAAGTTGTCAAGAAGTGGAGTTGGTTACCTTCCTTTCCACAAGTGCAATCTTTGGAATCCTAAATGTGGAACCTGTGAAAATAAGATGGAAATGGACCGTGGCCCGTAAACAAAAGTACATCATTCCTATTCCTGTTAAGGGTTTTTCTGCTAACTTTCGGCATCATCTTAGGAAAATTTCTTCGAGTTATTTCACTGTCCCTTTCTTCCTGCCAGCGATCCATTATCCAATTTATCTAGTAATTAAAAATTTGACTGTTAAATATTTTAATAATCTATCAAATCATGATGAATTTCATAATGTGTACATTTTCAAATCGCTTTCCTGTGTTCTTGGATGATTAAAAAAAACATTTTATAAATTAGAAATATGTAATTTTTTTTTTAAATTTGACTTAAATTATTTACATGTCGTTTTTTAATTTCGGATAAACTTTACTAAATATATGCTACATTTTTATTTAATTTACACTTCAATTTACTGTTAAATAAAATTTATTTTCAATTAAAGAAATATAATATTGTATTTGGATCGCGTGATATTAGCATAGTATGCTGTTACACAGACTAATCTATTATTATTTTCAGTAGTAGGAATGAAAAGTTAAATAAAATATAGTGATATTTTAGTATTTTTTGAAACATTTATTGTTTTGAAAATTAAAACAATTATTGAAATATGTGTGTGTGATAAATCTTTAAAAATGGAACCCATAACAAAATTACTTCTAATTATCAATTATTTCTTTAAAGATTTATTTTTTAATTAATTCTTTGTTATTTACTGCAACAAGTTTTATTTTTACTAAAAAGCCTATAATTTTTTAAAATGTAGATAAATTAAAAGTATTTAATGTTTCAAATTTTATTAACAGCTAAGAGCTAAAAAATCAAATAAATAATCATCGATTGTTTTTCTAAAAATCAAACTACAGTTCAGTAGATATTTTTGTGATCTAACAAAACTTGTTTTATTTTTACATTTGGATACAATGTGATTTCAGTTTCGTTTGCCTAGATAATGTGTTATATTTCCAGGAATTGGATTGATAAGGAATATATTTGAATATAAAGTGAAGGGTAGAGAAAGAATATCTTTTCTTTAGTTGTCATTAACGCGCGTTTTAGACAAATGTTATTATTTAAGTCTTATCTTATCTTTGAAACCAAATATAAATAAAGTACTTCATCAAAATATTTAGCTAATAAAAGAAGATTTTATGTCAGTACATCAAAGTTTATAAAAATTTTAAGGAGCTACATGAGGTAAACAATTCATGCTTATTGATTTAGAATATAATTTTATGATTTCTGTATATTACCGAATATTTTGAATATTGAAAATAAAATAAATATGAGATTTAGCTAAATAAAAATTCAACATTGAATTTATCATTAAATGGTTTTAAGATATCAATATTTATTTCTATTAATTTTTTGATTTCTATATGTTATCGAATACTTCAAATACTGAAAATAAAATAAATATCAAATTTAGCTAAATAAAAATTCAACATTATCATTTGTTAGCAACAAATTGTAATATTACTTAAAAAATGAATGGCCACTAGATGGCAGTGCTTAATATGTCATGTTAAGAGAGTTGTACAAGCAATTGAGAAGAGATATTGTATGAAGGAGCTCACTATGAAGGAGCTACCTTAAAGTAATCTGTAAATAGTTTTGTAAATAAATCTTTAAATATTAGTAAATTTATAAGAACTTTTTCCTTCTCCACCTAAGCTACTCGCTCGTCGTCTGACAAATAGAATGAAACCGATATCAAATCAGGATATAACTCGCGATGCTTCCGGAATTGAGGTAGGCGAATTTTAATTGTTTCGTTTCGAAATGAATATTAACGTATTAAGTAACGTATTTTGAAGTCTTAAACGAGATTTAAGAATTATGTGTATAAGTATAAAGTATTTTCTTAATTTCGTTTGCAAAAAGTAATTTCGTTTTTAAAGAAACAATTATTTTCGTTTTGGGTGAAGCAAAAGTAATAATTTCGTTATTGATATAAAGTATTTTTTATGTATAAAGTAGTTAAGATTATAATTTGTGAAGTATGGCTTTTTGGGGGAAGGCTAAAAAAGTAGATTTAATAGAATTAGCAACAGAATTAGGTCTCTCCGTACCTGAAGATGCTAAAATAATTGATTTAAAACGTATTATAACGGAATCACAGACGTATGATGAAGAGTTTAGTAAGAGCTTATTAAGTAGGATTGCTGAAGATCGAATTGCAACAGAAATAGCCACCAAAACGTTGGCTGACCGTGAGCATGAACTTGAACGTTTACGTATCGAAAATAGAGTTCAAAATGTAAACATTTCAGATATAAGTAGCAACGATGAATGTAGAAACGTACACATTGATTTTTGAAAGTTAATGCACGAATATAAAATTAAAGATGGGGATATAAATTTTTATTTAGTTTTATTTGAACGGCAAGCAAGACGAATTGGGTTGAATGAAGAGTATTGGGTGTCACAATTATTGGGACTGCTCCCATATGAAATTACGCAACTTATAGCGCGTGAAAACGAAGATAATGCAAATAATTATAAATATGTAAAATCGTTATTGCTTAAGAGATATAAGTTAAGTGCTGATAAGTTTAGATTCAAATTTTTAAATCATGTTAAAAATCCAGAAAGTACATGGAAGGATTATTCATTCGAATTACAAAACTGTTTTGAGGAATGGATAGCGGGACTTGAGATTTCAGATTTTAATAGTTTAAAAAATTTAATTATTACTGAACAATTAAAGAAACAAGTAAATTCAACAACTCGGGAACATTTTGTAGATGAATGGCCTAAAATTAATTGTCCAGACCAGTTAGCCGATAAATTGGATAATTATGATAATGTTCGATCTATTAACAGTTTTAAATTAAGAAAATCGTCGAATTATAATTCTCGTAATGATAAATTTCAGGTAGAAAAGAAATCATTTCCGTTTAGCGAAAATAAAGTTGTTAATCGAAGAAAGGTAGTCAGTTCGGATATTCGAAATGAAAAAGGAGAATATAAATGTTTTAATTATGTCATGATAATAATTATGGTCATATAGCTCGTGAATGCCCGGCGCCGAAGACAGCTTACTGTAAGAAATGCAAAAAAGTAGGTCATTCTCAGCGAATGTGTAAGTTTGAAACAGATCAAAAGCGCGAGGGGAAAAATTTATCTGTCAGTCAAAACAATTCAGGTTCAAGTGCGTCGTTGGCGCCTACGAACTACTTGAAAGATGCTTATATTTATGGAAATAAAATGGTTGCATTAATTGATACAGGAAGCAGCTGTTGTCTTTTAAAAGAAAGTATCGCAATAAAAATGAATCTGAATATAACCCCTGATAGCAGTAATTTATTTGGTTTTGGAAATCAAAATAACCCAGTAACTAAAGCTCTTGGAAAAGCTGTAGTAAATATTCGTGTAGATGATGTAGTTGGAAAATTTATTCCGTTATTAATTGTCGAAGATAATTCCCAACCATGCGATTTAATTTTAGGTAGAACATGGTTAGATTTACCATACATTGCTTTTACGTGTATTGGGGGTAATTTAAAATTTGAATACGCAAATGACGACGTTTTTTTCAGAAATTCAAATAGATTTAAAGGAAAATACTGTTAAATTGAAAACATTAAATGAAACAGAAATCGAAAATAAGTCAATTAATTTAATTAGAGCGAAAATTGAAGAAACCGAAAATTCGATAGTTAATGGAACAATTTTAGTCAAAAGTATAGGACAGAATTTCGATTATATTCTTGAAGTAGTTAACGGTGAAACAGTTGTACCAGTAATAAATAAAGAAGAATTTAACTTTAAAATTAGGAAAGGTCAGTGCTTAGGTAGAGGAATGGAAGTAAGTGAGGAAAGCTTAACCCTATCTAATAAAGTTAAAAGTAATAATGAAAAAGTTGAAGTTATAACAATTAACAAAGAGAAGTCTCCTATTTTAATGAAAGATATTAATTTCGACAAATCCTTAGAAAGTGATAAAAAATTGGAACTTTTGAATTTATTAAATAAATATCGTGATTGTTTTGCCTTAAACATAAGCGAGTTAGGCTGCACGAATTTATGCAAAATGGACATAAAAGAAATAGAGGGCTGTAAGCCCATTTTTCAAAAACCATATAAAACTAATTCTGAAGAGAGGGAACAAATAAAAGAAATTGTATCCGAATGGAAGAGGTATGGAATAGTTTCAGATACAAGATCTCCTTATTCTAGTCCTGTATTATTAGTTAAGAAAAAGACAGGGGAACAACAACTGGTTATAGATTATAGGAAATTAAACTCTCAAACAATAAAGGATAAATTTCCATTACCTAAAATTGATGACATTTTAGAATGTCTAGGAGGAAGCCAATTTTATACTACTTTAGATTTAGCTAGTGGTTATTTACAGTTACCATTGACTGAAGAAGCAAAATTGAAAACTGCTTTCATAACTCCAGACGATACAGGTCAATTTGAGCAAATGATCTTTGGATTGGCGAATGCTCCAGCAGAATTCCAAAGACTCATGAATCTTGTTTTGGGCCCATTATTCAACAAAAAAGTACTGTGCTACTTAGATGATATATTGATTCCAGCTAAAACATGGACCGAAATGATACAAAAGCTTACTGAAATATTTGAATGCTTAATAAAAACCAATTTAACTTTAAAATTACCAAAATGTGAATTTTGAAAATTAGAGACTGAATTTCTTGGTTTCATACTTAGTAAAGATGGTTTGAAACCTGGACCACGTAAAGTAGCAGCTATTGAAAAATTTCCTGTTCCGAAAAATACGCACAACATCCAAAGATTTTTAGGACTTACTAGTTTCTTTAGAAGATTTGTTCCAAAGTATTCTATCAAGGCAGCACCATTGTCTGAACTTACGAAAAAAGATGTAAAGTTTGTTTGGGAAAAATAGCAAAGTGAGGCTTTCGAGGAACTTAAAAGTAATCTAATTAAAGCACTGATCCTAGCTCATTATGATCCTCAAAGTGAAACTGGGGTACATTGTGATGCAAGTTCAATTGGATTGGCCGGAATATTGTTTCAAAGAGATATTAAAGGGAATTGGAGGATGGTTTATTGCGTTAGCAAGAAAACTACAGAAACTGAACAAAAGTAGCATTCGAGTAAATTAGAGTTGATGTCAATTGTGTGGACATTAGAAATGTTAAGGCAGTTTCTGATAGGAATAAAGTTCACAATCGTTACAGACTGTCAAGTACTCGTGTATCTAAAGGCTAAAAAGTCATCAAATCCTCAGATGGCAAGATGGTTTAACCTCATGCAAGAATGCGATTTTGAGATCCGGCATAGATCAGGTGAACGAATAAAACACGTGGATGCACTAAGCAGAGCAGCTGTTGAAGAGCCAGAAGATACTTTGCACAGTATTATTGAGAGAAAATTTGAAGTTTGTTTGATCTTGAGTGAAGATGAGCAAATATTTATGATACAGCAGGCTGATCCAGAAATACGAAAATTAATAGAAATATTCAGAAAAAAAGATCAGGATAGAACAAAAGAAGAAAAACAGCTTATAAGAAATTACATCTTTAAGAGAAATAGATTATTTAGGTGCATAAATGAAAATGGAAAAGAAAAATTTCTCTATGTTATTCCAAAGAATATGAGAAAAAGTACAGTAATTAAATTCCATGACCTTATAGGACATTTTTCTGTAGACAGAACCGTAAATAAGATAAGAGATTTGTATTGGTTTCCTTATATGAAACGTTATGTACGAAGGCACATTTCGAAATGTTTTGAATGTTTAATGAATAAAACACCGTCAGGAAAACAGCCTGGCTTGTTGAATCCAATTAAAGCAGGTCGTAAACCTTTTTCAATTATACATATGGATCATTTAGGACCTTTTGTTAAGAGCTCTAAAGGTAATCAAGAACTTCTGGTCATAATAGATAATTTCACAAGATTTGTCCAATTGACTCCAGTAAAGAGTACATCAACATCACATGTGCTGAAGGCTCTGAAAAAGTTTGTAAATACATATGGTCTACCTGAGAAAATAATAACAGATCGAGGAACTTGTTTCACTTCGCATCAATTTCAACAATATTGTGTTGAAAATGGTATACATCATACACTCAATTGTACGAAGCGACCATGTGCAAATGGAATGGTTGAAAGAGTTAATAGAACAATATTGTCTACCATAACAACTGGTATGGAAGATCAGAATCACAAAGATTGGGATGTTAAAATACATGAAGTTGAGAGAAACTTGAACATTTTTGTAAACAAGTCAACGAACAAGACACCATGTGAATTGCTCCATGGTTATTCTCCACGATTCAACGATGAAATTTTGAGAAAGTTAGCTGATGAAGAAGCTCAAAGTTGGCAAGATCCATCGATAGTGCAGGAAGAATCTCGAAGACAAATTGAAGAAAGTCAACAAAAAATGAAGCAGTATTATGATAAAAAGAGGTGTAGAGCAATGACGTTTGAACGAGGAGAAATTGTCGTAATGAAAAGAGCCCCGAAATCTTCAGGCCAACCTACGAAGACACAATTTAAGTACCAAGGCCCTCTTATTGTTACCGAGGTATTGCCGAACGATGTCTACCGTGTGACTCAGCTGAAAGAAAAAAGAAAGGCCACTTCTACGCAACAACAGCTCACATTAGTCAACTAAAACCATGGCTAAATGAACCAGATTCGGATGAAGATAGTGATATTGATAGTGCCAATAGTGATGATGAGGACTATTCTCTGAAAAGCGCTAGACGCAATCCACATAGATCCACTCGCAAGGACTAAAGCTGAATGAGGGATCCTAAATGGTGAGATCTTTCCAATTTTATTTAAAGAAAACGTTGCAATTAAAAGACAATGAACTTATCATAAACTATTGACTCTAAAAATAAATAACTTTAAAGATCATTTACTGTATACTGAAGTATTCATCAAGTATTATGAAAATTTGTTAAATTTATTCTGTGAATGATTTAATATTCCTAAGTTCATTTATTTTCTATTAAACTTTTGTTGTAAGTAGTTTTATTAGAATTGTATCAAGAATTAATTTTGTGGAAAAAAGTGTATTATATATTATTATAGTTTTTTAGTAATCTAACTTAATAATTTTCTACTTTTAATGGAAGATGTGTATTATTAATGATTATAATTACAGTATTTGTTTGTGTGAATGAAAAATAATTATAGTTATGTAGTTAATAATTTTATTTAATCTGCTGTGTTTAATTTAATTGTTAATGTTAATATTTGTATTAATTAGTAACTGAGTATTATTACATCAATTGAGGACAATTGTAATATCAGTCTGGCCGAATGTTAGCAACAAATTGTAATATTACGTAAAAAATGAATGGCCACTAGATGGCAGTGCTTAATATGTCATGTTAAGAGAGTTGTACAAGCAATTGAGAAGAGAGATTGTATGAAGGAGCTCACTATGAAGGAGCTACCTTAAAGTAATCTGTAAATAGTTTTGTAAATAAATCTTTAAATATTAGTAAATTTATAAAAACTTCTTCCTTCTCCACCTAAGCTACTCGCTCGTCGTCTGACAAATAGAATGAAACTGATATCACATTCAACAATAAAAATTCAACAACTTTTCTTTACTAAAAAGTATTTTAATTCTAAATTTAATATAAAGAAACAATTTTAAATATTTATTTCACTAGGTAGATGAAAATTAAACATGCATATAATTATTAAATTTTCTATGTGATAAAAATACTCAAGAAAATCAACTAAATCTACACAAAAAGAAAAAAATAATTAAAATATATAAGATAATTTTAATTCTTTAAATGCTTTTAAAATAGTTATTAATTAATCAAATTTAAAGACTTTGAGGATTTTGGGGTTGATTATTTTTTTTCAATAAATTGGAAAATCTTCATTGAAGGGGAAAATTAAAAGAAAAAATCGTAGGATACTTATGTCCAGTAGATCTAGATAAAAGAAGATTAAAGAAAACATAAAACTTTAGTTCTCCTATATGATTTTACTTACTTACTCTTTATATACGTCAATGGATTTATGGATATTGTCTTACTCCATCAGATCTTTGGAGATATGAACCAATCAACCAACTTTCTTACTGGAAAAATCAGCCTCAATTTCGGAGGCAGTTTTGAATTTTTTTAAATTTTTTTTAGCTTCCCGGTGTTATTTTTAGGAGTATTAAAGTTTTCATAGAAATTCATTTTAAGTCTTCTTGTATGTTTTCAAATAAAAAGTTTGATGTTTTCTCTCTACTTTTTTTATTTATTTAAAACCTGAAAGTGTCTTAAAAGTGTTCATTGCCTAAGTTTATTATTACCTATTTATAAAATTTTGTAAAAACTGTGTCATTCAATTAATTCAATATTAGCATATTAAGAGCTGAAAATCGAATGGTTAAAGATTAGTTTTCTGTTCAACAGTTTATGAATTTGATATCCTCTTCAAAGTAAAATGTTTCTGGAGTTTAAATTATAAATTTTGTCTTAATTTGCCTTATATATATATATATATATATATATATATATATATATATATATATATATATATATATATATATATATATATATATATATATATATATATATATATATATATGTATATATGTATATATATGTCTTAATAATGCAAAGAATGATGATTGAGCAACAAAGGAAAATTAATCTATTTAG
>JAJQOW010002420.1:0-17826 GCA_037975125.1 Latrodectus hesperus | reverse complement strand
ATTAAATAAGTAAATAATAAATAATATAATAATATAATAAATAATATAATAAGTAATTAAATAAATAAATAATATAATAAGGAATAAATTGGATCAGATTTAATAAAGAATAAGAGTTAAATGATTAACATTGTTTCAAATTTCTAAAAAGATTTTAAAAATTGATTTGTAACTATTGCTTGTGTCAGTGTATTAATCATTTGTTTATGTGATTTCATTAATGCTTGTATGATTAATACAATCACTCACAATGATTACATTGACGTTGAATTTAAATTTCTTTAGCTTGGTGTTCCATTGTTCTGTCCCAAGTCATAAAATATTTTGTCAGTAAATAAATGATGCCTAAAAATGTTTGCAACTTTTTATAAAAACTCAAAAAATTATTAATGGAAATTTATCTAGCATAGTTGCAATATATTTATTTTAATTATTTTAGTTAGTATATACGATTGTTTAATGTTAACAAAGTGTTTAAAAACCATATTTGAAAATAACTAACTTAAATAACTTTTCATTATTCTGAATATTCCCCTCATAAAATAAATCTATAACCATATTGAAATTTTCTAACTAATTTTATTCAGTGATTTAATTCAGTAAATGTACATTTCAATTAGACATATCTTTAAACAACATTGTTAAATTTTTAAAGTTTATATTCTATAAAAATTTATGATTTGATGACAAACAATAATTTTATATATAATTTTTTAACTTTCAGGACAGTGATCTTGTACCCACTGATATTTTAGCAGGTATCATTACTTTAAGTCATAAACATGCTCTAGAAAGAAGAAAACATTTGTTGAATGTTCGATGTTTATCACAATCAGAAACATGGTTAGGTAAGTATTTCCTAATTATAAGGAAAAATTTTTATTTTGTTATTTGTGTGTGTGATTTTTATTAGTTTTATTATGAAGTAATAAAAATAATAAATATATTCATAGTTTTTATAACATAATTTGAATGTTTTATATAAACAGTTAGAAATTTCAGTTTAATTCATAAAATATTTAAAACATTGAAGTTCATTCTATTTAAGCTTTCCTTAAATCATTTAAGCATTTCATTTAATAATATTAATAAAGCAATCAATTAATGAACTTCATTTACCATAATAAAAAATAAAGGAAAATATGATTTAGTTGCTGGGAAGCATTTAGATATTTCTAATTATAATATTTATGAATATTGATTTTTCAAAATAACTGAATAAAATATTTCATTTTTTTTTCCTATTCATATAAAATTAAAATAACTCTTTTATCTTGCAAAAATTATTATTTGTATATAATTTATTTTATTGAAAAAATTTGTTGAGAACAAGATTTTTTTAAGTCATGAATATATGAAGTTCATGAGGATCTGAAATTGAATTTTCTGAAGTTATTTCTTATTTATATCAAGATATTTATGATAAATAATCAAGATTATTCAAGATATTTAGGTATTAATAAAAACTGAGACCTTCATAATCTTAAAAAAAATTAAGAGTACCAATGATATGTTATCTAAATAAAAGAAAATAAAATATTTAAAATATTTTGTGGACAAATATGAAGGCTAAAATAATATTTATATAGTATAAGATATGATGACCATTTTTAAGATATCTTACTGTATTTAATAGCATGACAAATTTACAATAATCAAAATTATATGTTTAAAAGTCAATTTATTTTAATTATAAATTATATTCAGTGCAAAAAAATATGTTTAGTATTTTTCATTTCATTTTTTTTTTTTTAGTATTTTTTTAACTATCTGTGAAATGAAATGAAAATCATCAATTATGAAAATATACCAATCAGGACTTAATGATAGACCATTGAATTTAGCCATTAAAATATAATATCAGACTTTATGAGCTTAATTAAAAAATATTACAAAGATTAACTTAATATATACGAAGCTTTGTGAAACAATTTGAAGTATGTTTTAACTTTATTTTATAATGATTATATTTGTTTCTTTACTATTAATACTTATTCTTCAATACAGAATTAATATAATTTTTCCTGTTTAATTAATTAAGAACTAAGAATAAAAAATATGACTATGCATGAAATATGAATGTCTTTCAGTAAATATCTCAATAATTTATGGTGCAATTATGTGTGCAAAAATACCTGCCTTGCTTTGAGACACTTAATTTCTTAGTCATTAATATTAATTTTAAATCCTTATAATTCTCTATAATCTGCACAATATAGTTGGTAATTTTCCTAAAAGAATTTTATCCTTGCTCTTTTTTAAATAAAATAAATTATTATTATATGAACATCATATTGTTTTTATTTATGTTTAAACTATTGATGATATATATATATATACACTCACTTCCAAAAGTTAAGCACAGAGAGGAAAATGCTAATTTCCGAAAGCCAATCAGAATTGAAGAGGATGCAAATCGCTGCAGAGGTAGATGGAAGTATGCATATACGTTAGGTAACAGTTAATCGCGCTTTCCTGTCAAGAAATATGCAAAAAGGGTAGTCTTATAAGATACCAGCTTTATGAATGGTTACAGAAGTTGATTGTAAGTGCTGATAGAGAAGGTGTTTAAAACTTTTGTATAATTTGTTTCCACGACATGTGTTTCTATGACTTCCAGAAGACGAAGGGAAGATTCTGAGCGCTGGTGGGCTCTGGGGCCCATTGAATCAGGACAGTCGATCTCAGATGTAGCTCTTTTCTTCGGCATTCATCATCCTGTAATTTCATGGTTATGGAAACAATTCCAAACCACACAGACAGTTGTCCGAAGGCCCATAGTCGCTCGGCCAAGGGTTACAAACTCCGTGGAACATAGATATATTGTGATTTTAGCCAAGCAGAATCGTAGAGCGACCTCCACACGTGTGACATCTATGGTTACAGCGTCCATTGGTAAGGTGTTATCTGCAGCTACTGTACGCCGAGGATTACATTCGAGTGGGCTCACAGGTACCTTGAGTTTTTGTTTTTCTATTCGTCCAATCAAGAGGGCGATTAAAGTGGTGCTGGGAACATGTCAATTTTGGACTGTGTCTGACTGGGGCAATGTCATGTTTACTGATGAGTCAAAATTTGCTCTGGAGCCAGATAACAACCTTATAAGGACAGGGCATGAACAAGGGATACACAATCAGCTCCAAAACATCACCTAACATCAGGTATTCTGCGGCGGAAACAGTACGGTGTGGGCAGGGATTTCATTAGGATACCGCACCAACCTGCACATCTTCTGTGACGGCTTTATGGTATCAAGATGAAGTCCTAGAACCCATTGTGAGATTGTACGGTGTGGGCAGGGATTTCATTAGGATACCGCACCAACCTGCACATCTTCTGTGACGGCTTTATGGTATCAAGATGAAGTCCTAGAACCCATTGTGAGATTGTACGCTGCAGCAGTTGGCCCTACTTTTGTTTTAATGGACGATAATGCAGGTCCCCATAGAACTGACATTGTTGATGACTACCTGGAGAGTGAAGGGATTGGGCGTTGCCAGCATATTCTCCCGACCTTAATTCCATTCAAAATCTTTGGGATGCTCTCGGAAAGGCTGTATCTTACGTTTCCCACCTCCAGCCACTCTTATTGAGCTGGAAACTGCTCTACAAGAAGAATGGCTATTGTTTAATGCTGCGGTGGTTGATCACCTAATTGAAACATGGTCACAAGGCTTAAACTTTTTATACAGATGAGGGGGATCACACATACCCTATTAATGTCCTTTTTTTCATTTTATTCTGTTTATTTTCACTTTATACATAATTCTGTTTAAATCTCCTGTATGTTATTATCTGATAACTTACAAAAATTTAATATTGTTTTCATTTCTGTATATAATTATTGATTTTATTTTATGCATAAATATATATGCTACATTCCTGCCGAGTTTTGTGTCAATCAAAGAAAAATTTGTGGATTTTTTTGCATTTTACATTTTTGTGCTTAACTTTTGGAAGTGCGTGCATGCGTGTGTGTGCTGATAGTTCACTGTTTAAATAAACTATAAAAATATAATCTCATATTTTTGTTAACTTTTATCCATTTTTACCTTTTCTACTTTATTTTCTTTTAGTTCTTTTATTTTAGAAAATTTTGAAATAATTTAAGGATATCAATTATCTAATAAAAAAACACATTTCACTATGTCTATGTTATTGTATAACTTTTTTTTTCTATTTTTTTTTAATTTTGAAAATTATTTAAGTTTAAAAATACATTTTTCAATAAAGTTTCAATCTATTAAAATATTGATTTGGAGCAGTTATTAAGTATAATTTATTAATGCTTGTATTATACTGACTAGGAGATATGTATTTGCATAGTTTTAAATTTAAAAAATGTTTTTCGTTAGGAAGCAAACCAATACCAGAGTGGATGACAACTGCAAATGCTTTATACTTTTTGAGGATTGCAAAAAGTACATATGGTTGGTTAGCATTTTTTAATGCTTTTAGACCTTGGTCTTTATGCAGCCTTTATTCTCATATTAAGTAAGCAAATAGTGAATATGTCTTTAATTAATTTAATAATATATAGTATTAAATTATTTACACTTTTGATATTTGTGTATCTCAAAAATATATTCCTTAACTTTGATTTAAAAATTTGAAATCGCTAGTAATTTTTCCAAAAGTTAATATCTATGTATAATTATGAAAAAATTAATATATTGTTGTATTGAATTTAACACAATAGTTTATATTTTTTAAATACATGTTCCAAAATCCATCTGTATAAATTTATATAGTACGGAATCATATTTAAGTCATTGAAAAGATATTGCCTATTTTAAATGTACATTGATAAAAACAACCATTGAATACCACATATTAGTTGGATAGCAGATAATTATGAAATCTCGATTATGTAAACCAATAACAGCTCCTTCTCTGCTATGCTTAGTTAGCATTATTGATTTCAATTCAACAGTTCAGTGATTCAAATCCCATCTTGAGCTTGAATGTTTCTAATAGTTAGGAATCCATTTTAAACAGTATGTTCCAATTATCAACCCTCATGACAAACAAACCAAACCTAATCTTGCCTCATCTTAGTTTACAGTAAAAGTGATGTATGATGGAAAAATAATATATTTATATTTGCTTCTATGAAAAATATTATTAATTAATTCTGAATTTTATTTTATTTTATTAATTCTCCAGGAATGAAATAATACTCAGACTTTCAATAAGCATATTAAAATATAGACTTATATATATATATATATATATATATATATATATATATATATATATATATATATATATATATATATATATATATATATATATATGTGTGTGTGTGTGTGTGTGTGTGTGTGTTGGTTGGATTCTTACTTGGTTATCAGTAAAAATGACCGATAAATGTTAAATTATTTAATTACATTTTATAATAATAATATAAATTTATATACATATGCACACTATCAAAACGTATTGTCCATTTTAACATCATTGTAGTTAGTTATAATTCGAAACAAGTTTAATATCCATTCGCGTCTTAGTCATCACGTCTTTTTCATTCCCTCACATCCTCGTTCTCCTCTGCATGTCTGGCGGCAAGCATGTGAGTGGCCCTCTGGAACAGGAGCAGTAACATGTTCAAGAAAAATTTTTACAGTGTTGTCAATTCTCGTCTAATTCGTCTTTTCAGCTCTCATCTATCATCATCGTCGTTGTCCCTTGAATCTGAGATTCCGTCATGGAGGACTCCTTCGTCTTCATCTGGTTAGAGCATCTGTAACTACATCTTCACTCTCGTCTTTGGCCATCTTCAAAAGGAAACGTCTTGAACACATCACAGTTACTATTCCCTTTTTTTTTTTTTTGAATGTGAAAAAGTAACAGTCTGAAATATACAGTTTTAGTCTTAAAAAATAGCAATTCTGTGAGTAATCAAATCAGGAGTCAAAAAGTCAAAATCAGGAGTTGGTGTCATCGGTGTCTTCTCTTCTTCTTTCAGCATATTTTAAGTTACATCGGGCCAAGGCTTCAGGTACTCAGCACAAGTACTGGTAATCAGGGGACCTTCGGTAAAACCAATTTTTTGAACATCGTAGGTGTCATTGTTTTTAACTTTTATTATTTTGTAGAGGCCTAAAAATTTGGGTTTTAACTTGAGACCTGGACCTTGTTGTATGCGTTTAATAGCAACAATATCATTTATTTTGAATTTCCTTGCTTGTTTTCTTCTTAAATTATAGGTTTTGCGATTTTCATTTTGAACTTTTAAAATTTGTTTTTTAGCTTCTTTTCTAAGGTTATCGCGATTATTAATGAAATCTATTCGCATTTCTGCGTCTAAGAGATCTTTAATTTTAACATCAATATTTTGCTTCATTTTTGTACCAAACAGCAATTCAAATAGTGTTGTGTTAATACTTCTGTGAAAAGTTGAGTTTATAACCTGTTGTACATTACTAACATGCAAATACCATTTAGCTGGGTAATCTATCGACATTTTAGACAAAACAGAAATTATACTGGAATTAAGGCGCTCTACTTGACCATTAGCTCTAGGTAAACCGGTGGTTACACAAATTTTTTTAATTTCTTCACGGCGACAATATTCTTCGAAATCATTTGAAGTAAATGCAGAACCTTTATCCGAAATAATGTAAGAGGGATTACCGAAAACAGTCTTTTGGAGTTCTAACTTCGAAATTACTTCAGAAGCGTCTGTACATTTAGTTGGGTAAAGCCAAACAAATTTGGTAAAACTATCAATCACAGCAAATATATATTTATATCTTTTATGAGTACTTTCTAATGGACCTAAATGATCTACATGATATGTGTGTAAAGGAGTGTCGTCTTTCTCAATTGGATGTAATTCTCCTTCTTGTTTACCTCTTTTTCGATTGCTTAAAATACACGGTATACAATTAGATATACATCTCTCGATTTTTTGTTTAATTTGAGGAATGTAAAAGTTAGAATTTAAATTATCTTCTGTTCTTTTAACTGCAAAATGACCTTTCTCGTGTGCAGATTTAATTATACTCATTTGCATTTCGTCTGGGACTACTAACAATTCATTACCATTAACATATTTATAAAGAACATCATTTTTGAGTAAATAATCATCATGATGTTTTTGTTTTAATATTTCTTTAATTGTTTTGATATGTTCGTCTGTGTTTTGTGCTTGAATTATTTTTAGTGTTAAACTATCTTGAGCTATCATACAAATTGGATTTCTGCTTAAAGCATCAACATGTCGCATACTAGAACCTTTTCTGTGTTCAATTGTGTAGTCAAAATCACTTAGCAATAGAGCCCATCTAGCAATTTTTGTGCATAAATCTTTTTTGTTCATCGTCATAGCAAAATCATTACAGTCACTAACTATTTTAAAAGGAATTCCCAACACATATACCCTAAATTTTTTTAAAGCTTCTATGACAGCCATTACTTCTAATTAGTAACTATAATATTTTCGTTCAGCTTCTGTTGTTTTCTTACTCATGTAGTAAACAGGGTGAAACTGATTATCTACTAAGGACTTTTGAATAAGGGTGGCACCATAACCATCAATGCTGGCATCACAATGAATTTCGGTTTTACTTTGAGGGTTAAAAATGGTAAGAACGGGTTCCGCTTGATAAAATGTATTTTAATTGGTTGAAGAAATTTCTTTCATTTTCACCAAATTTAAGTTTAGACTCTTTTCTCAATAAATCACTTAAAGGTTTAGCAATAATAGAATAATTCTTAATAAACTTTCTAAAGTAACCAGTCAGTCCTAAAAAGCTCTGAACGTCTTTTGTTGTTTTTGGTTCGGGAAACTTAATTACAGCTTTCGTTTTATTTGTTGACGGGTGTAATTTACCATTTATTATTTTATGCCCTAAAAAATCTATTTCACGTTTCAAAAATTTACATTTCTTTAAGTTCAATTCTAGTCCATACTCCGACACAGTTTGCAGAACAAATTTAAGTTTTCTAACACCTTCAGTTTCGTTTTCGGCAGGAATAATTAAGTCATCCATATAAATCACTACAACACCATCTTTTAATAATTGTCTAAACACATTTTTAATGTATTTCTGAAAAATACTAGGAGAATTAGTTAATCCAAATGGGCACTTCAAAAACTCATACTGACCATCGTGTGTAGCGAATGAAGTGTATTTTTGGGAATTTTCTTCAACGTCAACATGGAAGAAGCCATTTCTTAAATCCAAAGTTGTGAATACTACAGAAGAATGTAATTTATCTATTACGTCATCAATAACTGGCAAAGGGAAATGTTCACGAACCGTTTTCTTATTAAGCCATCTATAATCAATACAAAGTCTGTGAGAATTATCTTTTTCTTAACTATTATGAATTATTCCCTTAGCTAACCATTCTTCAATTTGAGCTTCAACTATTTTTTTCAAAAGGTGGTAGTCGTCGGGGATGAACAAATAGGGATTTCATCAGTTAAATTAATTTTCATCTTAACATCAACATTTTTAATTTTATTAGGAACATAATTTTCTATTAATGAATGTATTTCAGAACACAATGATTTATCTTTAATGTGACTTAGATCTATTTCCAATTCATCGTTAAGATTTACAAAATTAATTAAGAAATTATCTATTTCGTTCTTGTTAGTGTGAAACGATACTTCATTGGTTGAAACTATTAAAGTACCTTGATTAATAATGTCAGTTCCTACAATTAAATCAAAACTTACAGAGTCATCATTTATAACAAAAATATTTGTATTAACTTTCGAATTATCAATTTCAACTTCTGCATTTAAATAACCTAGTGGTTTAATTGATTTCATTCCTAAACCAGTCAATGAAATATTAGAAGATTGTAAACTTATGGGTTGTTTAATTTTATTAAATAAACTCTTTCTCAAAATCGTTTTCTGACTTCCAGTATCAATTAATGAAGTTACATTCAAAGTACCAATTTTAACATCCTTAAGAATTAAATTTTCAGAAGTTATCGCATTCACTTTCGGCTTATCATCAAATGGACTAGTTTCTTTTGATTTCGGACATTCTGAAGCTTTATGCCCAAAAGTCTGACATGAAAAACACAATAATCCCTTGTCTTTATGTATACAATATTTAGAAATATGTGAACGTGAACCACAATTATAACACACTCTATTTTTTGAATCAAAATTACCATCAAATTTTACTTTATTCTTATTCATATTTTCATATTTAGAATTAAATTTATCATTACTATCATATTTTAATTTATTTTTATCAAAAGAATAAGATCTAAAATTTGCATCATGTTTTGTTTTCATTTTATCGAAAGCATATTTACTCTTTGCTGAATCACTTTTCATTACTTCATACATTTTAAGTTTATCTTTAAATTCTATCCAGTTTTTGCATCCATAGAGAATAATTTTATTTTCATGTTTATCATTAAGTCCTTTAATCACATAATGTATTAACGCGGCGTCATCAATTATTCCTGAGCGACCCAGTTCTTTCATTTTTAAAAAATATTCCTGAACGGATTCTGAGTCTTTCATTTTCCTCTTACTAAGTAATTCGTGAAGACTAGCTGAATTTATTTCAACAGAAAATTCGTCAATTAAGGCATCTTTTAATTTTTTCCACGAGTTTATTTCCGGCTCTGTTCTAACAAATAATAAGGCATTTCCACCAAGCGATCTTTTAGCAAAAATAAACTTTTGTAAATCTGATAAAGGGAACAGTTTCGATACATTTTCAAAACTCTCTATCCAGTTATTAATGTTTTCATGCGACTCAGCATTAAATTTGGTAATTGTGCTTTCGATATCGGAATAATTGATATAAACATTTTGAGAATCATTATTTTTACCAAGTTCATTATCACACACATTTAAAGTATTATTTTTATTTCCACATTGCATTGGAGAATCTGCATTGCTTTCATTTTTGTTTGTTTCGTCTACATCTGATTCCGACATACAGGCGTCGCTAATTCCCTCAGCTAAAGAGTTCAAAGAGCACAATTGCTCAAGTATTCTTTTTCCTATTTCAAATTTATTTCTTTCGAAAGAGATATCTAAAATATTAGAAATTGTAATTAATTCGTTCAAAGAAAAATTACTTTTAATTTCTTTTTAAACTCTTCACTTTCGATTTCAAAATTAAAACCAGAAAATTCTCTTATACGCTTTCGATTTGACCGGTCTCCGTCAGAATCGAAAATAAATTTATGTAGAACTTTTACTTTGTCCGACTTAATGATCTGCAATGCAATGCGTATCTTTTTGATATCATTTAACTTCATCTTGAAATAAAAAAAATTACATACACTTTTCTGATGCTTGACTTGTAGGATGATTATCCTTGTGATGGTAGTATATCAATTTACATACCCTTTTCAGATGTTTTTATCCTTTCTATGCCACTTCTGACAGCATTTTATGTGGGTTCTTACTTGGTTATCAGTAAAAATGACCGATAAATGTTAAATTATTTAATTACATTTTATAATAATAATATAAATTTATATACATATGTACACTATCAAAACGTATTGTCCATTTTAACATCATTGTAGTTAGTTATAATTCGAAACAAGTTTAATATCCATTCGCGTCTTAGTCGTCACGTCTTTTTCATTCCCTCACATCGTCGTTCTCCTCCTTTCTCCTCTGCGTGTCTGGCGGCAAGCATGTGAGTGGCCCTCTGGTGGCGCTTTCAATCCCACATATATATATATATATATATATATATATATAATATGTGTGATCATAGCAAAATTAAAAGATATTTGTAATTTGTTATGAACAATTTATTTTAATTAATGAATTATTGTTCTCCATTTTAAGACATAAATATATTTATGTCTGTATATTAATATATGGCATAATATATTTATGTCTGTATATTAATATATGGCTTAAATATATTTAAGCCATTATCTGCGAAAAATTAATTCTAATTGAAAAAGTGTTTACCCATTACTGCTTTTTACTGCTATTAAAAAGTTAGTATCAGTTTAATATAAATATTCTCATATAAATGTTAAGCTATTCCTTTTTGTAATTAAAACAGTTTGGAGCATAAAAAAAGAAAATTTTTACTTTTTCAACATTTAGTAATATGTTATGTAATTGTTCCTAGTATCATATTACTAATTATATGTTATTAAATTAGTAATATGTTGCTAGGATTTCCACTTTTCAGCTCTATGTGAGGCAGAAGTGATGGTATCTTATTTAGTAGGACCTATTGGGTATATATACATTTAGTTATATACATCAGATTGTAATAAAAGTTTTCCTCTGCCACTAATATCTTCTGTGCAACACTTTATGTTGACATGTTCCAATATAATTTGTAAAACGATTTTTGGTATTTGAAAGGTGACACTGTATTATTAGATCTATAAAAACATTGTTATCATCAAGTACAGGTTGTCTGAAATGGAATTATCATGCTACTTATCTGTTATAAATCATCATTTTATTCCAGTTCTGTTAAAAAAAAGTCAGCTGCATTGTCTCACCAAATCACATGTACAGCTGTAAGTACTAGTGTTGTATCATATGACATTGAAAGCTTAGAACCAAAAGTTCAAAAAAGGACTATGACATTCAGGAAACTGAGCACTTTGCCCAGTCTACTGATGTTGATAAAGCCCATCTGTGAGAACTTCTTGAAGAAAATCATTATTCCACCATTCTAGCTAAAGAATTTGACGTTGATGCTGTGTCTTTAAGTTGCACTATGCATTATATAAAATGGTATTTTTTGTCACACCCACCATATAATCCTAATATCTCTGCTTCAAACTTCTACCTTTTTCTCGCATGCAGTTTTATCTTAATCTAGCTATCTTCAATTCTGCACAAACCGTATACATTGGGGTTGATCTGTTTATCCCAGTTTTTGGAATAAAAGCTTGGAAAAACTACTGAAACATTAGCTGAAAATCATAGATAAGGCTGGTAATTACTACCTGCATTAAAAGTTCTGTCATGTTTGATGGAAACTAAGTAGAAATAATGATTTATTATATTTACAAGTATCTAGAATGCACATTCTAGTAATACAAATCGGGTTTTGCTTATGTCCCTAGAATGTTTAAGATCAGGAGAGAGAGAACTATTTGTATGATAAGGATGCTACATGGCTAATGAATAATGCTACATGGTCTTTCACATATGAAGGTTTCTCAGTCTATCTACCAGATCGCATAAATTTCAAAGTTGATGCATTATCATCAGGAGGAAAGAATCTTAGAGAATCTTAGGAAAGAATCTTCATATACCAGAAAAGTGCACATTCAATCTTTACTAAATACTAGGTGTTTCTTGAACCATTAGGAATGTCTCCTATTTCTCACTAATGTCTGTTGCCATCTGCTATTAATTTTTATGAATGTGTTTTTTCAGTTTTATGTAAAGCTTTTACAAATTGATTTTCTCTGTTTAAACCATCTTTAATAAAAAAAAAGCTTCATTATTTTTTAAAAGAGGCAAAAATTTATCAAGTTTTTGTTTATCTTGACGTTTCATGAGACTTTTACTTATGCTATCACATTCAGGAGATAGAAATCTTTTTGATGCATGATTTCATTCATTTTTCTCTCAAACATCAATTTAATGGCAATGTAATACCACTTGATTTAGGAGTGTTTCCATATTCCAAAAGTACTAAATAAGGATCTTAATCATCTAAATCAGCTTTTTCAGCATATGCTTTAAATTTTGTTAACATCTTTCCACCATGCCATTTAATTGACGAAATTGGAAGCTTGATGTTCTTTTCTCAAAATTCTAGATTTTGTAAATTTACAAAACATTGCACTGGTAAATTGAGGTCCATTATTTGAATAGATAATTTTAGGTATTCTTTAATGTTGAAACATACTCTTCAGTAGTTTAATAGAAGCCAAACTTGTCTGTTCTGGTAAAACTGCAGTTTCATTATATTTACTAAAGTAATCAAATTCTATGAGATCAAATACAAGAGATGTTCTGGACCTTGGAAATGAAACAGATCATTTTTCAAAACTTTCATTGGATTATACAATACTTCTTTTATCATTATTGGTTCTTTAGAGTTGACTTTCTACAGTCTGAAACAAGTTAGGCAAATAGGTATCAAGTCATCAATATCTTTACCCATTCCTCACCAAAACTGGATTTCTCTTGTTTTATTTTTGCATTTTTCCATACCCAGATGACTAAAATGGATTCTATTCAACATATCCTTTAGCAATCTTTTATGAGCAACTACACAGGAATTTGTTTTTAAAAACCAATCATCCATTTGTAGTACTTAGTTCCTCTCTGAAACTAAAATATGATTTAGCCAAATCTGGAACAAGTTTTCTAACATTTGGCCAACCTTCAAAAATAAGTTTTGAAACAATTAGCAGTTCAGAATCTTTTTCGGTTGCAGATTGAAATAGTTACAATTTTTAGTTAAACGCAAGAAGACTTGCTATGATTATATTAATATATGACTCTATTTCATCAAAAGAATCTTAAGGTTCTTCTATGTATGACCATGACAGTGATTCAGCTAAGAAAAATTATTTTCCAGGTTTATAAATAAGATTAAAATTATAAGGCTGTAAACATATTCACATTGTTATCTAGCTGGACATCTATCTAAAAGTTTTTTAAAAAAAAAAAAATTCTTTAAGCAGCTTGTTATCAGTCTCAACAGTATATGATTTACCAAATACAGATTCATGAAATTTTTCAAAGTGAAAAACTATTGCTAAACAATATTTTAAGGATTTACACATAATTACTTTGAATATCAAAGTTTTTGATGCATAGGCTACAAGTAAGTTATTTTTAAGTAGCACAACTTCTAAGTCATGTTTGCTATCATCAATAGATAGAGTTGTAAACTTAAAAGGATAGAAACACTGTAGAACTGAAACTGACATAAAAACATTTTTTGAATTCGGAAAAGCACTTTCATAGTCAGCACTCTAAATCCATTTTTTTAAAAAAAGCTCTTTTTTGTATTTTTTAGAATTACATATTGTATTCTTTTTTTTATTTCTGCCCTAAATCAAAATATCGTCCGTATAAATTTCTACACTCTCTACGCAAGAGAATATCAGTAAAACATTTAAGAAAAAATTTCAAATGCTGAGCTTATACTATGTTTTAGTTTCAAAAAGCAATATTTACCAAACATATTAAAAGTCATTAATTTAGCAATTGCTTCCTGTAGTGAAATTTTCCAAAACGCTTTGTTAGCATCTAAAATACTAAAAACCTTTTCTCAAGCCATTTTGAAGTTATATCTACAGAAGTAGGTAAATAAAAATTTTCTCTTAAAATATTTCTATTTGAATAAAATGAATCTTAATAAATTCTTGAACTATCATCGATTTTATTAACTATGACTAAAGAATTCACAAATTCAGTAGGTTCATCAATTTTCCTAATTATATTTTCATTTCCAATCTCAATAACTCATTTTTTAATGGCTGTATTAAATTAAAAGGTACTTTCCTACATGGCTCTATTTTACATTTAGCATCAAATTTTAATTTTATATCATAATAGAAATATTTTAAATATCCTAATGTATTAAATAAATCACTAAATTCTTTAACTTAATCAGGAATGTTAAGTTCGGACTTTTACAGAATATACTCTTCTTATTAAATTATTAGAATTGTATTTGTCAATATCAAAAGTTACATTAATTTTCATTTTTTTAACTGCTTCCCATTTACTATTACCTACTAGCAATAAATCACATTTTCCAATTACCTTAATTTTAGAATCATTATAATTAGAAAGAACAGTATTATAGATTTTTATTTTAATAATAGTCTCTTTTAAATTTAATTCTTTGAATTTATGATATGGGAGTAAATTGCATTAAGCACCAGTATAAATAACATAAATAATTAGAATAATTTATTTTCAGTTTTTCATACTATACTTTATTCTTATTATTTATTTCATCCACAATCTTTAAGCTCTTTCGAATTATCAACATCACGTTCAAAATCTGAATTGTGTGTATTTTCATTTAAAGCATAGATTCTTTTTTAATCTTCATACTTTTGTAAAATAGTTCCTTTTCTTACAAATATTACATATTTTATTAAATACAAGGCAAATTTTAAATGGGATTTGCTGCATTTTCCACATACTTTAGTTATATTTTGCACTAGTTTTCCCAACACTTTATTATAAAGACGAAAATCACCTGAATAATTTTGATTATCCACACACTCTTTTTCCTTGCACCTGGTAGACCATCATTATTTCTTTTTTTGTATTACTACCACAACTTTTCATCATTAAGAGTTCTAAGTTGATTTTTGGCAACTTCATGACCCTTGTACATTTTAATACATTTTTCTAAAGTAAGCTTACACTTTCACACAACAGTCGATACTTTAGTTATTTCTCATTCCAGATATAATTCTGTCATTTAGTTAAACTTTCCTTTACATCAGCAAAACCGCATGTTATTTTTAATTTCCTTAAAGCAAAAAAGAACTAGTCAAAAATTTAATCGGCTTTTTGCTATTGGTTGAAAGATATATGGCGATCTACATTTTTTGTTCTTATATAGGAATACAGTATTCCTCAAATTTCTTTAAAACATTAATTTTGTTTTTCTCATTTATAAACTAAAAAATATTTTAAACATCAAGAGCATCAATTCCAATAACTTTTAATTAAATTACTGCTTGTACTTCTGTTTCCTTATTATTATTTTCACTTGCAATCATACAAATTTCAAACTTTTTTCTTTGTTTTTATTTTTTAAAATTTTCAGTTATATTTCCGTCAAAACTTTATGGATACATGATACTGAGAGAATTCCTTATTCATTTCGTTTATTTTTTCTATACTCCAATTTTGTGTTTTGGTTATTCTAACTCACAGATAACTATTTTCACTTCCACAGGAATTTAACTTCGCTATTCTTTTTCAACAAATTGCACCATGCTATGTTTGATGGAAACCAAGGTGAATATTGACAACCAATAATCAACATAAAAAATTTATTCAATTTCGATCTACATCTTTTATGTTAACTTATGAAATTCATAGATTTGATCTTTTAAGAAATAGTAATAAAATAGGTTGATTTGTTATAATTTAATTGAAATACTTATATCTTTATTAAATGAGAAAATATCTTATTTTGTAAATATCTATTTCAGGTGTTGTAAGCCATGCAGTTCTGAAGATAATTCTATGAAAGTAGACAATTGTTGTTATAGTAATTTTGCTGCCATGCAGAAAATTACTGGGTATCCTGAATCAGACATTGTATATGCTTCTTTTGAAAACAATATTCATGAACCAGCATTTTTCCTTGCTATTGATCATAATAAAAAATCTGTTGTTATTGCTATTCGTGGGACGAGATCTTTCTCTGATTTAGTGACAGATATTGATGCTGAGGCTTTATATTTTCCTATTGAAAACCAAAACAATTATAGATGCCATCGAGGTGTTCTACTGAAGTGCTATGTACATTCAGAAAAAAATTAATGATTTGAATCTTTTGGAAATATCATTTAATGAGAATCCTTCATACAATCTAGTGATAACAGGACACAGCTTAGGAGGAAGTATTGCTGCTTTATTAGGCTTTTTACTGAGACCAAAGTATCCCAACTTGCAGTGTTATGCTTATGGGCCAATGGCAGCAATTTCTCCAATAGGAATTCTAGAAAGCCTAGATTTTATATTTAGTGTCGTTGTTGGTGATGATATGGCATCTCGTCTCTGCAGCACAGCATGTAATAAATTAAGAAAAGAAATTATAGATTCCCTTAGAGAATGCAAACTTCCAAAAGTAAGAATTTCTTTTAAAAAATTTGATGTTTCTGTAACTGTGTAAAAGTTCTAAAATTACTATTTTTCTTAAATTTTAAATAAGAAAACTTCAAAAATATATTTAGCTAATATATATTGTATATTTTAATAGAATAATATTGTAGTGTTGTATGTTTTATATAAAATTGTAATAAGATCATTTATTTTTATAAAAAATTCTCTAACAAATTATTTAATTTAAATTTATTAAGTATTTTGCCCATTTTATATAAATAATTCATAAGATATGAATCGAGACTTGCAACTTAATCGTAGTAAATTCATAACACCAAATTCCTTGATAAGTAATGTTGCTTAAATCAAACAATTGGAAGACTTAAGGTCAGAGTATTTATTATGCACAACAATGATATTTTAAGGTTATTAAACATTGGATTTTAACAATAAAAATCACTCTTGTTTTGATAATTGCTTTCGAAATCAATTTAATGTAAGCTTCTTAAATAAATTAATAAATGATGTTAAAATTGTATTTTATATAATTTTATTCAATAATGTTTGAATATTTTAGTTATTACAAAGTTTATTGAAATTCTATTTTATTATCTTTATTATATATTATTTTATTAACTTTATTAATTTAATTCTTACCTCCAAAATTATGGATTTCTTATAGGTATTTGAATTATTATATGTTGTGCTGATATAATGATTTTCACTTGAGTGTAAAAACACTTTATATTATGAATTATATGCAAATTTTAAATAAAATCTTTCATTTTTTATTGTAGTTTAGGCTTTTAATATCAACCTGCTGGTACCACATTTCAAAATATTTTAAGTTACAAAGACAAAGATCATTTAATGAAGTGTATGATAATGTACAATGTCAGAATGATGATGAATTTCCAGTGAGTAATTACTTTTGTTATATTTTACTATAGCAATACCTTAGTATGTTAATTTTTTTGCTTATAAACAAAAATATGCATATTTTGATTTGGCAAAATATATTTTGTTGATTATTGGAATCCCATCAGTTCTCTAATCATAAATTAAAATATTTCTCTAAATTA
>JAJQOW010002419.1:0-17844 GCA_037975125.1 Latrodectus hesperus | reverse complement strand
TTCTTTCTCTATCTATCCTGCTTTTGTCCTTTCCTTGTATGAATGAGGTGTGAATGGTTGCCTACCCTATAAACGGGTCCCTATGGCATGTGTGTACTGAGGAAGTCCACACCAAAATAGGGTTCAGTTGGAAAAGTGAAGCAGCGCACCCCATATTGCCAGCCTAGCTAGGACAAAGACCGGATAGATAGAGAGAGAAAGTACATCCATGCCCGAACCAGGATTCGAACCCAGGACCTCCTTATTCGTAGTCAGGTATGTTGACCACTAGACAAGTTGGTCATCATTACATTCTTTTAATACAGAAATATGGCTTCGTGTTATGGAAAACCCATGGGTTTGAAAGTTATGACATCTACAGCGCTTCGACTTTTCGGAGGAAGAGACTAATAAATTTCAAGTGACTTCTATTATTTCAAGTGACGAATAATGACTCAGGCTGTTTGGTCACTTCAAGACGAATAATGGCTCAGGCTGTTTGATCAACTTCGTGTTATGGAAACCCCATCGGTTTGAAAGTTATAACGTCCACAGCGTTTTGACTTTTCGGAGGAAGAGACTAATAAATTTCAAGTGACTTCTATTATTTCAAGTGACGAATAATGGCTCAGGCTGTTTGGTCACTTTAAGAACAATCACCCAATCTGATCAAGATTGTTGAATTTGCCTTCTGCTTAGTTGGGACTCTCTTTGATGAACAGCAAATGGTGTGTTGTGTCTATTTCAAATCAAATTACTTCTAGTGCCAAAAGCACGGCCTGGTCAATGTGTACAGTTTCATCACTACAGAGATTTTCCTGAAAGGAAAAATTCGTGAATAGCCTGTTAACTTCTTATGGTGGCCGGACATTTAAACATATGTTCCAGGGTGAGCTCCTCCTCGGGGCAGTTCCTACATAATTTGTAAGATCTGGTGCTCTCTGTAGTTATAGACATTCCCCAGAAGTGTTGGTTTCTAAGTCTGGAAATAGTCCTGGTAATAATCCTGTCTGCATTGATGGAACACATAATTGATGTTCCATTTTGATGTGTTTTCTTTCAATTTGTATCTAGCGATTGCATTAAAGTCTCTTAAAGTTATGGTACTGGAAATTTCTAAGTTAAGGTCTCTAGCCTCCTTTGCAAGCCTGATGAACAACAAATGAATTGATGATAAAGGTTTGATGAAGAAATCTACGGTTAACAGATTGGCATGTGAAGATTTTTACAAGATAAAAACCAAAATGTACTTTCTTAAAAAATTCTGTCCAATGTTACAATTCCTCATTTGTAAAGTGTTTTTTTTTTTTCATAGTTTCTTATCTTTATTTAAAATTTAAGTAACTCATAAATGCTTACGTGTTGAAAGTAAAAAATACTTTAGGTTTAGGTTTCTAATCAGTACCATTTATTCATAGCACATAAACTACCCTCTAAAATACTCTAAAAATCCCCCAATGATGTGTACTCTAGAGTACCTTTGAAAGGGTACTCTAGAGCGTCCCAGTTGAACAATTTAGATATCTGTTAAGGTTAACTATGAATATAATGTTAACAACTACGAATATAATGTTAACTATGAATATAATTCTTCTTCTTCATTGGCCTGACAGCCCAGGGTGGGCCTTTGCCTTCCTCAGTAGTGCATACCAGGACCCCCTATTTTTGGATAAGGTCATCCAGTTTGTCACTTTTAATGTTTTTAGGTCGTTTTCAAGGCAGTCACGCCATTGGAGTTTCAGTCGTCCTCTTTTTCTAGTGCCAATGGGGGGAGCCAAGAAAATTTTTTCGTCACCCGATTGCCGTTCATCCGACTCAAATATCCTGCCCATTTTCATCTCTGTATTGAGATAAATTGAACAATATCTGGTTCTTTATATAGTTTAAAGAGCTCAGAATTAGTTCTTTTTCGCCATGTATTCTCACATTTTATTCCACCAAAGATGCTTCTTAAAGTTTTTCTTTCGAAAATGGAGATGGTTTCTTTGTCCTTCTCAGTCAATGTCCACGTTTACGATGGGTAAGTGAGAATAGGCCGATTCAAGCATTTGCATATCAAAATTTTTGTTTTTCGACAGATGAAAGTAGATTTCAGGTACTTTCTCAAGCCGAAAAAGCATCGGTTAGCAGCTGTAACCCTGCTGCGGATCTCAGGTGCGATGTCGTTGGACGCATTCAATTCAGATCCCAAATATTTAAAGTTGCGAACATTTTCAAACTTGTAGTTTCCTACCTCTAGATAGGGAGTGCTATATTTTTCGGTGGTTTGTTTGGTTTGGTTTGTTTGTCGCTCAACGGTCATTTTTTGCACACGAGGGCTAATTAGACCGGGACTTACGGTTTAAAGTGGATTCCGAACCACTACAAACATCCATGCCCAAGGTGGGATTCGAACCCACGAACTGTTGAACCGAAGGCAAGAGCGCTAACCATTCGGCTGCCAGCTCGGCATATTTTTCGGTGATCATGTATTTCGTTTTGTCTTGGTTGATTGCAAGATGCATTTTACTAGCTGCAGCGAATACAATTATTATTACTGAATAAATTTAACATGGGTTAGAATTGATTCAAAGTGGACAGTATTTTGGAAATAAAAAAATACTAAATTATGTATTTCTAAGGACTTTATTAATGTCTTTTGTAGTGTCTGAATTTGTAAAGATAATGAGTTAGATTCTTTCTAAACAAGAAACCTATTATATTAACGGGACTTGTGCAAGTTTGATAAATAAGACTTTATACCTTCTCACTGGTGTCTTTGAAAACATTTACGTGAAATGACTCGACTTAGATATTGACATCATTACTTGATCATTGCTCAAATTATTTGATGATTAACTTTGTTTAATGATTTCAAGTAAGAAAGAAATGGGATAGAAAACGTCATGCAACACGAGCAAAAGAAAAGTAATGCTTGTTATAAAGTGGTTTTTTCTGGTATTTCTCTATATTTGCGCAATGCATACGCCACGCGTCCCAAGAAAAAGATATTTATAGACCAATATTGCACTTCTTCCAATTATATCTAAAAGTCCTTTCCTTTTACATATTAAATTATTGAATTGTTCTGGTCCCATTTAAGCATAGAAACACAATTTTGCTAATTTTTACTATCAACTAAAGGAAAATTCTAGTTTTTTTAAGGTTCTTCAGAATAATTGCATCTTATTCTAATTGTTATATTAGGTTGGGGAATAAATTCGTAGCGTTTTTACCAAAGACTTTTATTTAAACAAAAAACAATAATTATAACTTAATCAGTTACACATTCGCCGTTGCTGTTTATAACTTCTTCCCACAACTCGACCCATTTGTTGATGCCGTTCTGCCAAAAATCGCCTGGTCTGGAGTCAAAGGAGTTGTTGAGCCAGTTTTTAAAGACCTTTTTGTCATCGAAGGTAACGCCCTTCATATGGTTCGACAAGGAGCGGAAAAGATGGTAATCGGTCGGTGCAAGGTCCGGAGAATACGGCGGATGCTACAGGATCTCTCATTCGAGCTCTTGGAGTGTGGCTTTGACGACTTGTACAACATGGAGTCTGGCGTTGTCGTGAAGGAGTATGGTTTGACCATGTCGATCAGGTCTTTTCAGTCGATAAGCCTCATTCACGCTGTGTAGCTGGGCAATGTAGAGCTCCTTGTTGACTGTGGCATTCTTTTTTAGCATATCCCAGTACACCAAGAGGTCCTCAAGAACTGGCTCAACAACTTCTTTGACACCAGACCAGGCGATTTTTGGCGGAACGGCATCAACAAATGGGTCGAGAGGTGGGAAACAGGCAAAATAAACAGCAACGGCAAATATATAATTGATTAATTTATTGATATAATTCTTTTTTGTTTAAATAAAACTCTTTGGTAAAAACGCTATGAACTTATTCCCAACCTAATGAATTAAATTTGAGAACACAAGACTAAAGTATAACTGATGCATCTTGTTACTGATGATATATTCTCCAAATTTATAATAAAGATATTTCACTTCATTTTGCAACTCTACTGCAAAGTTAATCACAGTTACGAATTTATCGCCAATCAAAGTAGTCACTTAGTAAGCTAATTATACATAAATTAACGAAAAAATGTCGCCAAAAGTAGGGATATTCTTGGTTATATACATTAAGTTATTGAGATGGACGCGATGAAGAGATTTATCGAGGTTTTTGGTGTCAAAGATTTAAACAAAAATGAATAATTTGTGATTTATCACATGAACCACGCATTATTGCCATTTGTTTTCTTCGCCCACTTTCAAGAAATAGAAATGTTGCTAACTGTGTGTGAGAAAAGAAAAGTAGAAAAGTTGCCAAATTTGGCTGTGAATAAATAAAATGATGTTAAATTATTCAACTCTGAATTATTTTCTTTTGCTACTAGAGTTTTATATTTTCACTAAGAAATTTATGGAAATGTTTTTTTTTTTTTTTTTTCAAAAATGGTTACAGAAAATTTGTTATAAAGAATTTTTATTTATTTATTTTGTTTCTCTGAATGATGTTATGCAGAAAATTTTAGCGAATGATATTTTATTACTGATTATTGATCAGATTAAATTATATTAAATTTTTGAATTATTATATTCGTTTGAACTATCTAAGGATAAAGTAACGAAAAATTTAAAATTTAAAATTGAAGCTTAATTACTTAACAGAAAACTATGTAATAACTTCTTATCTCAGCGGAAGACAAGCGTAATTATACTTAAAGATTATGCATGTTATAAGTTTTGTTGTTTTGTTATGAGATGTTGAGGTTTGTGTGTCGAACAGGTTGCCATACTTAGTTGATAAGCCTTTTATTCGATAGCGGCTCAAAATAGAAAAATAAAAATAAAATAATAGTTTCCAACCAATTTTATCATAACTGTTCATATATATGGTTGCCGACCAACTTGTCTAGTGGTTAGCGTGCCTGACTACGGATAAGGAGGTCCTGGGTTCGAATCCCGGTTCGGGCATGGATGTACTTTCACTCTCTATCTATCCTGCCTTTGTCTTTTCCTTGTATGAATGAGGTGTGAATGGTTGCCTACCCTATAAATGGGTCCCTATGGCATGTCTGTACTGAGGAAGTCGGATTCCACACCAAAATATGGTTCAGTTGAAAAAGTAGAGCAGCGCACCCCATGTTGCCAGTCTAGCTGGCACACGACAATGAATGAATATATATGGTTGTATGACTGTAATTTGGCATTAAATCTTAAAATATTTATGTGAACACCAGAGTTCTGTTGTATCAAATGCCCTTTGAAAAGCACTGCAAAATTTTACAATGAATTGATTCGGTTAAAGGTTATATGTTAGTAATTATATAATGAGTAATGAAAAAGATTATTTTATATTAATTTGTACACTACACTAATGAATCAAAATCAAGATTTAAAATATGTAGATTTATCGTTCGTTAAAGAACAAATCCATTAGAAAGAAAACTCACTTAGTACCTATGATGCCGCGATGGGCTGGTTGGTTAGGGTGTCGTTCTACTAATCGAATGGTAGTGAGTTCGAATCCTGGCTTGACCGAAGATTCACCAAAGGTGGCTGAGACATATTTAATATGTGGTGGTCGCAATGTCCTCTATGTGAAATGATACCTCTAGGGGCGGCAGGCCAAGTATTGAGTGTCTTCTGCTTGGTCCCTGCTTCAAAATCACGAAGACTCCACCTGGCTGCTTCCATTTAACTAGTGGAGCCCAACTCGGGTTTCGGTTCAGGGAAACAGGCTAGTGCAACAACAACTGAGTTTCTTTGCGGATTGATGATTTAGCACATAAGCATAGCGAAAAAATTTGTAAAAGGTAAACTAAGTTTTCATATTTCTTATTTTCATGATTAGAATTGCGAAGTTTCAATTCAATTATAACTAACTTTTTGGCAACACGAAAAATTTGCTAAATATTGCAATACAAATTGACTGTTACAGAATAATGCGTTTGGACGGAAATACATTTTAATGCAAACTGTTTGAAAATCACATCTTCAGATTTAATTTATAATTTTAAAGTTTTCTGTCAATCATAAATTCAAATTTCATTAAATGTTACAGGTGTCAAATGATAAATAAATTTTATATATATATATATATATATATATATATATATATATATATATATATATATATATATATATATATATATATATATATATATATATAGATAGATAGATAGATAGATAGATAGATAGATAGAAAGATAGATAGATAGATAGATTTGCCGACCGATGAATGAGTGGTTAGCACTCCTGAGCTGTGGGTCCTGCGTTCGAATCCCGGTTCAGGCATGGATGTTACTTTTTTTCTTTGTTCTCTCTGTGTTTTTCTCTTTACTTTCTTCCGTGATGATGTATGAATGTGACCCACCCTATAATCGGGTTTGTGGTGGTATGGCGCGGGTAACGCTACTCGCCTCCGTGACTTGGTTCACAGGTGCCCGCTGGGTAACGACAAATGAGTTGCAGTTTCTGACCTTGTTGTGGCTTAGGGTTCAACCCTCAAATGCCCGCCGTAGGAAAAAAATATGTATACATATATTTAAAAATTTTCGATTCACATGACTCGAATTCTCCAGTATATATATAGAAAAGTATTTAAATCAAATTTAATGCTTAAATAATATTTCTGTTTGAAGGCGAACACAATAATGTAAAGGAATATTATAATGGGAAAGCAATTGGTATGAGCCATATATTTTTGTCAAAAAATGCGTTTTTTTTTCTTGAAAATGTGAATTAATCGGAAAAAATTTGCTCAATGCTTACAGGTACACAAACCGACTTCTTATATTTAAAGTACAAGTGTGTTAATGCTTTAATTTTGTATGGCGAAATTTATCTTTTTAAATTTAAACAACAAATCGCTATTTACTTATGCTATTTCGATATTTCAAAGGTAGTTCTTGTTTAAATTGCTAATAATTTTAGTCTCTCACAATCCAATTACATTATCTTAAACAATATATTATACACGTTATTCTTATTTTCAACAAACGTATTATTGCTCTTAATTTATTAATTTTTAAGCACTTGTGAGAATTTTTAAAATTTTTCATGTTTCACTTTGCTTTCGCGTTAAACATAGCAAATATTAAGATTTTTCAATATGTTAAGCTTTGTTCATTCTAGCCCTTTAAGTTAAAGAATTTTAAATTATGTATGAAATATAAATTGCAATCTTGAATAAAATGTAAACATTAGATTTGTTCTAAGGGAAAATAAATTCTACGATTTTATTTAAATCACAGTAGTTTCAAAGATTCCGCAATTTAAATAGCAATTATAGAACTCAGGAAATTTATTAACAAATTGTGTTCGTTTTCTACTAAGTGGTATCCATCTTACTCTATTTTCCATGCATGTGAATTTCATTACAGAAATAGATTAAAAGTGGTATGTAATTTTCTTTATTACACTACTGGCCATTAAAATTGCTACACCAGGAAAGTGGCACATCACACACGTGAAATTTGCATGACAGGTAGAACTTGCTGTGATATGCAAATGATTAGATTTTCAGCGCATTCATACAAAGCAGGCGACAGTAGCGACATCTACAATGTGTATAAAACCAGAGATTTGACAGCAGTTTTCTCATATTCAATTTCCGTTTCAACGTTGTTTTCGGCGAAGAAAGTTGTAATGCCTCGTGTAAGAAGAAGAAATGCCTATCAGCACGTGTATGACTTTGATCGAGGAAGGATTATAGCCTACCGGATTGCGGTTTATCGTACCGCAATATTGCTGCTCGCGTCGGTCGAAACCCCATGACTGTTAGCAGAATATGGAATCGATGGGTTCAGGACAATCATACGGAACGTCATGCAGGATCTCAGCGACCCCCATCACTAACAGCGGAGAAGACAGACATCTTATCCGCATGGTCACAAGGGATCGTACAGCAACGTCACGAACCCTGAGTCGAGAAATGGAGTCATTTGCAAGGCAACACGTTTCTGCTCGAACAGTTCGACGACGTTTGCAGCAGCATGGATTGTCTGCACGGAGACCATGGCTTCGGCTACCATTGACGCTGCGTCACAGACAGGAGCACCTTCAATGGTGGACGCGGGAATGGCATCACGTCATCTTTACAGATGAATCTCGGTTCTGTGTACAGGACCATATTGGCCGCATCCGTGTTTGGAGGCATCGTGGAGAACGCGCATTGCCAGCTTGCATTGGACATCGCCATACTGGCCCATCTGCTGGAGTGATGGTATGGGGTGCCATTGGATACACGTCTCGATCATCTCTTGTTCGCATTACCGGCATTTTGAACAGCAACCGTTACATTTCCGATGTGTTAAGACCCGTGGCTCTGCCCTATCTTCGAGGCCTCCCTAATGCTTTGTTTCAACAGGATTTTGCACGACCGCATATTAACCGTACTGTTATGAACTTCCTTGATACAGAACAGGTTCGACTGTTGCCCTGGCCAGCACGTTCTCCTGATCTGTCACCAATTGAGAACGTGTGGTCAATGGTTGCCGAGCGATTGGCACACCATCACTCACCATCCACTACTGTCGATGAACTGTGGCATAGTGTTGAAGCTGCATGAACTGAGATCCCCGTACATGCCATACAATCTCTGTTTGACTCCATGCCTAGGCGGGTAAATGCTGTGATTGCAGCCAGAGGTGGCTGCTCTGGGTACTGATTTCTCAAGATCTATACATCCTAATATCCAGTAAATCTAATCACTTGTTCTTTCCACTATAATGTATGTGTCCAATAAATATCGTTCTGTTATTTGCATTCCTTCTTGGTGTAGCAATTTTAATAACCAGTAGTGTATGTAGGACTACGAATACAAAATGTATTCTTTATATTCTTCTATAAATAAAGCCTTCATTTGTACAACAAAATTATTGAGATAACAAAAACATTCATATAAATTAAAATAATTTGGTTATTAATTAAAAAAACTTCAACACTACGAAAATTATTTTAAAAAAATATTTTTTTATTTCCAATGGCAGGGCAAATACAAGGAATAATACTAATAAAACGCATGAAAAATCATAAAATATATATGAGACGAATACAGTGCATAAACATAAATGAGATGACAGGAGTCATTGTGCCCTAAAAATTCTCTGGCATTTAAAAGAATGTTAGAACTTCGAAAATTAATTTAAAAGAATATTAATACTTTAAAAAATTATATTCAATGAATTTAGTAGTAATTAGAATCGTTAATTAAAGAAAATGATTTGTTAATAAATCTGAAAAAGTTAGTCAAATCAAACCTCAAATTCGTCTAATTATATCCTATTTCAACGCCTTAAGTCGCAAAAAAAAATCCTTTGTATCGAAACGATAGGATCTTCACAAACACCGAGATGACCTTGAATTCCTCATGTGTTCATTTCCCTTCGTGTTGTTTTGGTTGTGGAAAAAAAAGCTGTTTTCCACTGTCAATTCCGATAACTTAGTAGACCGAAAACGACAACAAGAAGTAATGTGAGAAACAAAGGAAAAAGAAAATGAAAAGAACTAATACATACTCGCATTTCCTAGGTATGGGTATGAAATTTAAATATCGGTTTCACACATTCTATTTCGAATCTTCTTTATTTGAGATATTGTGGCAACTTAAAAAAAATTAATTAAGAAAGAGACTGAATTTCTAACTGTTTTTGGTTATTTAATTTAAGCTACTTATGTCTATTTTTGAATTTAATTTTTTAAAAAGAAAAGCTAAAAATATATTTTTAAATTAAAAGTAACATTTCTGTGTATTCTATATTTAACGTTTTATTTCTAAATTAAATTAAAATAAGTACCTATCTTGAATAATATCCATTTTATCATTAAATTTTCATCTTTATTACTATTTTAAAAAATTTGATACTTAAATAAAATTTGTCATATCTTGAGTCATTTAAAAATGTCAAACTAAATTTTTTTTCATTTAAAAACACTAAAAATAGAATGTTATTTTTTCAATGAACATGATTTGTTCACAAAACAAATTTCAAACTCACTGGCCCATAACAACACATGGAATGCTTCTTTATTATTATTTAAAATATCATGTGCACCTGTCTGAATATGACTACAGTTAAATTTACGATTGTAACCGCAAACATTCATTTCTGGTATTTTACAAGTATTCTTGTACACAGTCAAATAGAATTCTGCTTAAGGGACATAGCGTTGTAAATACTTTTCGTTAAGCTTCTGGGAAATTCTCTTAGCATGATTCAGTTGAATTCGAAGGTAAGATTATTTTGTAAAATAACTTTATATATATATTTAGAATCTTTATATTTACCTTTAAAAAATCCCTGCATATAAATATATTTTAAAATAAAAAAAATGTGACATTTATATAGATCATCCAAGATTTATATTCATTTTTATTCTATATTAAAAATTACTTTCTTTATATTCAGAAAAGGAAACATCTAGGTACATTTAGCTATTAAATTAAAAATAAATAAAAATATAGTACTGAATAATTTGTAATGAAAAATAGTTATAAATATTAGGATATACATTCAAAATTGTAACAGAAATTGAGAAATAAATATTATTTTGATACAATTTTTCTGATAGCAATTTAATACACGTTTATTTTGTTTTCTGTACAATCGTTGCATAAACAAATAATAGCTTAGTTTTCAAAATATAATAATATATATATGTTTCAACTTTATTATTTTCTATTCAAGGATTTATATGTTAAATGATGTGTTTCGAATTTTTTTAATATAAATATAATAAATTTTAAATAAGATAAAAAAATTATATTTATGTAATTCGTATGCATAAAATGATATTAAAACAATGATTAGAATTATAAAAAGCTTATGATATTCTCTCATAAGTTATCATGTATTCATAATGAATGCAAATATTTTTAATTTACTTTGAGGGAGTGCTGGCCAGTTTTGATTTTTAAAATAATTATTATAATAATTGTTTAACAGTTTTGTACTGAATGAGTAAATTTTGAATTATTTGAAGGTGTTTGCTTAGAATTTTAAATTTATTTGAGTTATTTATTTCAAGTTTGTAGGAATTAAGTAACTGGCAAAATTTCCTACATACGTAGTAAAATGATACTTTTAGTCAAATTTGATAAATTGCATAAAATATTTTAACTCAACAACATAAAACGAATAAAATTTTATGCAATTTAATAATATTTAACTAACATATGAATTTTAATCGAAAAATAATTCTATAATGGTCGCATTATTTACGAGCGTATCAATTAATATATTTTAATTTTGTTCAATATTCCATTCACCTTTTCGATACATAGTACATAACAATATTAATTAAATATTTAAACATCTCGATTTAATATTGATTAATATTCAAGAGAAATATTTAAATTACATGAGAATTGTTTTATAGAATTAAGAGCTCACATAGGTTTAGGTTCTTTTCTTAGAGCTTATTTTGTTTTGTTTTTTTTGTCACAATTGTTTATTAATAGTTTATGATTGCTATCTAACAGAACTTATAATATTGAACATAATAATATTAAATGAATATATAAATATCCCGATTCAATATTGATAATATTTAAAGAAATATTTAAATTACATCAGTATTATTTTATTGAATTAGAGTTTTCTCGGTCTCTATATGATAAGAGTTTTTAGAACTTCTTCTGGTTTTGTTCTTCGTCCTTTAAAATTGTTAAATGTTCATTAATGTTTCTTGTCTAACACAATTCTCTCGCATTGCATTCTGTAAATCAGAAGCACTTCTCACAATATCTTTTGTCTTTCAGAATTTTAAACTATTGTTACAAATTTATAAATAATGATTATATTTGTCTTAAAATATCTCAGACAGATCAGAAATTCTCACATTTTGGGCAAAAATTGCGGTATTTAGACGTGTTGTAGTTTAAAAGCGGATTTCCTAATGATTTGGCGACAGTTGGCGAGATTCTTGGCGACTTGGCGACGGTTGGCGAGATTCTTGGCGACTTGGCGAGAAATCGATACTTCTGGAAACATCCATCACCTAAGCTCTAGGACCAATATTTTTCGAGATAGCCTAGAAGCTTCCAGAACCTTGGCGAAATTGGTAGATTTCTCCGCCAAGTCAGGTATAAATACCGCAGCCCGACATGGAAGAGTCAGTTTTGTGAAGACAGTCAGTGAGTGAAGACGATTAGTTGTGACTGCTAGTTGTTCTCTGTCTGAGGTATTTGAGACCTGTGATTGGAAGCTGTTTTTTTATTATATCTGACGAATTGTAGCTGTATAATTGTGACTGTTACAGCGGGAATTTCGTTTATTTAGTGAAGTTCTTACGAATAAAAGTCTTGTGTTCATTAAGTGGTTGCTTTATTCAACTCTCAATCGACACGAACCTGTGAAGCTCGGTACAACTGGTGTCAGAAGTGGGATTGAAGAGTTGATGCAGCGTGTCACAAGAAAAATGGATATGGATTTAATGAAAAGTCTTCTCGAAAAATTAGCGGAGCAGATGGCTGAGATGAAAGCTGGACAAGAAGATATGAAAACCGAGATGAAAGCTGGACAAGAAGATATGAAAACCGAGATGAAAGCTGGACAAGAAGAGATGAAAACCGAGATGATGAAAGAGATAAAATCTGGACAGGAGGAACTTAAGAAGGACATTGTAAGTGTTAAAGAAGAATTCTCCAACATCATTCAGGAGAAGATGAATGCAATGGAAGTTAAGGTAACTTCAGTTGAAACTAAAGTTCTGGAGATAGAAGAAAACGTTGAAGTAGCATTAGACAATATGAATAAGAAGATTGAAAGCTTGGAGAAGCAAATATCAAACAAACATGAGGAACCCAACGTGACATTTGTGCCTTCCCTAGCCAATATTAAACTCTCAACATTTGATGGGAAATCATCCTGGCAAGTATACAAGACCCAGTTTATGATGGTAGCGAAAGCTAATGGATGGAATCCCCGAGCCCAAGCTTTTCACCTGGCGGCTTCTTTAAGAGGAGACGCGGCTGACATCCTCGAGACGCTTCCGGAGGAGCAGAGGCACGATTTCCAAGCCCTATCGAGTGCGCTTGAGCTGCGGTTTGGAGATAAGTGCACTAAAGAATATAGCAGACTACAGTTAAAGTCCCGCTATCAAAAAGCGGGTGAAAGTCTGCAAGAATTGGCTGCCGATATTCAGCGACTTTCCCATCTAGCATTTTCGGACTGCCCAGCTGAGACACGTCAAGATCTGGCTCTCCATCACTTCATCGATAGTGTGCGGGATCCGGAGATACAGAAAACACTTAGAATCGCCGATGTCAAAGATATTGGATCTGCCCTAGTCTACGCACATAAGATAGAGGCTGCCCAGCAGGCCGCGCGTAAAGACCGGCACTCAATCAGAGCCGTCTCTACTACTGATAGGGACTATGATCTCAGAAAGCAAATCGAAGATCTGCGGCGAAAATTCCGTAACTTAGAAATGAGTAAAGGTGGCAGAAACACGAAAATTCTGTGTTGGACTTGCGGAGCAGTCGGACACGTTCAGAGAGACTGCCCGAAACGAAAAGATGATGGAAATGATCTTCGTCAGTAGCCCCATTTCAAATCGTTTCACATTTCTTCCGTAAGTAGCGGCGACAACGGACTTTTCGTTATGGGACATGTCAACGAAGTTCCCTGCAGAATGATAATCGATACTGGAGCCAACGTAACTATCATTAGGACAGATTTGGCTCGCAAACTTGGTGACAAACTCATCTGGACGCCGCCCTGCATTACCCTCCAAACTGTGACAGGTGACAAGATTAAAGTGCATGGAAAAATAAATCTAAACATTGCATTTGGGAATGCCGTGTACCATCATATGGCATATGTCGCTGATATAAATGACGAATTTATTCTCGGATTGGACTTTCTCAAAGAAAACCATTTCAAGTTAGATTTTAAAAATAATGAACTACACTCATATTCTGAAGACATAGCGATTTTTAAGACGAAATATTCAGATATTAAAACAGTCCATCATATAACTGCGAAGAGTGAAACAACATTACCACCAAGAACTGAGACAATAGTTTGCGGAGCTCTTTCAGAAGATAATAATTTTCATTATGGATTGACTGAATATCCAGATTCCGACAATAGCGTTAAAGGAGTACTAGTGGCTTCTTCACTCGTCGACCTTTCACGAAATGTAATCCCGGTAAGAGTAGCTAATCTAAGTAATAAGGTAAAACTTATAAAAGAAGGAGAAGTGCTAGCGACTTGCACTCCAGTGACCTGTATTAACCGAAATTGTCAAGCCACACTATCTGAGCCTCCTGACACTCTAATTAATGAACTCCTTCAGAGAGCAGAGTTAGATGATAAACAGAGGAATGCTGCAAGAAATTTATTATTAGAATTCGGAGATCTCTTTTCCAAGAAATCAGATGATGTTGGGCGAACCAAATTGACGCAGCACCGAATCAATACAGGAAATCATCCACCCATTAAACAACATCCGAGAAGATTGCCATTCGCTAAGCAGGAAGAGGTGGATAATCTTCTGATGGAAATGCAGCAGAATGACATTATTGAGCCATCAGAGAGTCCTTGGGCTTCGCCTATTGTTTTAGTTCGGAAGAAAGATGGTTCTACCCGATTCTGCGTTGACTATCGTCGGTTAAACAACATCACTAAAAAAGATAGTTACCCTCTTCCTAGGATTGACGATACACTTGATGCTTTATCCGGAAAACAATGGTTTTCGACTTTGGATCTCAAGAGTGGTTATTGGCAAGTAGAGATACATCCTGAGGATCGAGAAAAGACTGCATTCACCACAGGACAAGGACTTTGGCAGTTCAAGGTTATGCCATTTGGGCTTTGCAATGCACCTGCAACGTTTGAGCGCCTGATGGAGACAGTATTACGAGGACTTTCCTACGAAGCCTGTTTGGTATATTTGGACGATATCATTATTGTAGGGCGCACATTCGAAGACCATTTAAGAAACATCCGAAAGGTGCTGGAAAAATTAAAAATGGCCAACCTGAAGCTGAATCCTTGCAAATGTAATTTATTCCGACGTGAAGTAAGCTATCTGGGACACATTATTTCTGCTGAAGGTGTAAGAACAGATCCTGAAAAGATCTCCGCAGTCAAGGACTGGAGTCGTCCAAAAGATGTCCACCAATTAAGAAGTTTTCTTGGACTATGCACATATTACAGGAAATTTGTTAAGGGTTTTTCAAGTATTGCCAGACCTCTTCACAAGTTGACAGAAGTTAAACAGAGATTTCTATGGACAGATGAATGTGAGAAAGCTTTTAAGCAACTGAAGGAGGCGTTGACATCTTCGCCCGTTCTTGCATATCCCCAGCCCGAAAAATTATTCATTTTAGATACGGATGCCAGCAACGAAAATATCGGAGCTGTTTTGTCGCAAGAAATTGATGATAAAGAATGTGTCATTGCTTATTGGAGTAAATGTCTATCGAAACCAGAGCGGAATTACTGTACAACCAGGAAGGAATTGCTGGCAATCGTTAAAGCCATAGAACATTTCCACCATTATCTCTATGGAAGAAAGTTCTTGCTCCGGACAGATCACGCATCCTTAACCTGGCTTTTGAATTTTAAAAATCCGGAAGGACAGGTAGCCAGATGGATTCAACGACTCCAGGAGTTTGACTTTGAAATACGTCATCGCAAAGGAACTCTTCATGGAAATGCTGATGCACTATCAAGGAAACCGTGTAATGGAAGCTGCCGATATTGTTCTAGAGTAGAGAAGAACTATCAGCTGATAAATACTTCGGTACGCCAAGTTGCTGTTTCACCTCCATCAAAACCAGACCCATGGAGTGATAAAGGACTTAGGGAAGCCCAAAAAGAAGACCCAGATATAAATCCAATTCTTGAATTGAAAGAATCTTCCAGTATGAAACCAAGTTGGCAGGATATCTCCACCTACAGTCCTGCTACTAAGCAATATTGGGCTCTTTGGGACTCACTCCATATAAGAAATGGTGTCTTATACAGGAAATGGGAGTCCGATGATGGACGTAATTTCAAATGGCAGCTTGTTCTTCCAAAATCAAGAATTTCAGATGTTTTGAAAGAATTGCATAGTAGTTCAACTGGAGGCCACTTTGGAGTAATGAAAACTCTACAAAAGGTTCGAGAACGCTTCTATTGGAGCAAAACTAGACAAGATGTAGAGAAATGGTGTCAATCTTGTGATGACTGTGCGGCACGTAAGGGACCAAAGAAACGTAGCCGAGGAAGGTTGCAGCGGTACAACGTAGGAGCACCTTTTGAGCGAATAGCATTAGACATTTTGGGTCCTTTACCACGATCTTCAAATGGCAACAAATACATACTAGTTGTCATGGACTACTTTACTAAGTGGCCTGAAGCGTTTGCAATCCCCGATCAAGAGGCGATTACAGTAGCCGAGGTTCTAGTGCATCAATGGGTTTCCAGATTCGGCACACCCTTACAAATCCATTCTGATCAAGGGACAAATTTCACCTCTGTTGTGTTTAAAGGGATGTGTCAAATTCTCGGAATAGACAAGACGCAGACCACGCCACTACACCCACAATCGGACGGCATGGTAGAGAGATTTAACAGAACCATCTTGAATAATCTCTCACTTATGGTTTCCAGAAATCAGCAAGATTGGGATTTGAAGTTACCGCTGTTTCTGCTTGCATATCGCAGTGCTGTCCATGAGACTACCGGATATACTCCTTCACAGATGCTCTTTGGTCGCGAACTTCGTCTCCCTTGTGATCTTCAGTTTGGTCGTCCACCGGATACATCTTCATCGCCAGAGGAATACCTTCGAGACCTTCAGGGCACGTCTTGAAGATGTCCATAACTTCGCTCGAGACCGAATCAACCTGACGACCGAAAGAATGAAGACAAGGTATGACACAAGAGCGACAGGACATGAATTTCAAGAAGGTGACAAAGTTTGGTTGTGGAACCCGATTCGACGTAAAGGACTTTCTCCAAAGTTGCAAGCCAACTGGGAAGGTCCCTACACAGTCCTAAAAAGACTGAACGACGTCGTGGTTCGTATAAGGAAATCATCTTCTTCAAAACCAAAGGTAGTACATTATGATAGATTAGCTCCTTATCGTAATGTAGAGTAAAAATTAGTAGACCATGGTCTCTTTGTAAATAGTATAGATAATTTTTTTATCTTTTCTATTTTTTTGTATTTTTAGTTGCTTGTGTATGTAATGTATCCTCTTGAAATCTAAATTCTCTTATATTAAATTTGGCCTCCTACCAGGGGATTGTACTGCCCGGGACGTGCAGTCCTTGAGAGGGGGCAATGTTACAAATTTATAAATAATGATTATATTTGTCTTAAAATATCTCAGACAGATCAGAAATTCTCACATTTTGGGCAAAAATTGCGGTATTTAGACGTGTTGTAGTTTAAAAGCGGATTTCCTAATGATTTGGCGACAGTTGGCGAGATTCTTGGCGACTTGGCGACGGTTGGCGAGATTCTTGGCGACTTGGCGAGAAATCGATACTTCTGGAAACATCCATCACCTAAGCTCTAGGACCAATATTTTTCGAGATAGCCTAGAAGCTTCCAGAACCTTGGCGAAATTGGTAGATTTCTCCGCCAAGTCAGGTATAAATACCGCAGCCCGACATGGAAGAGTCAGTTTTGTGAAGACAGTCAGTGAGTGAAGACGATTAGTTGTGACTGCTAGTTGTTCTCTGTCTGAGGTATTTGAGACCTGTGATTGGAAGCTGTTTTTTTATTATATCTGACGAATTGTAGCTGTATAATTGTGACTGTTACAGCGGGAATTTCGTTTATTTAGTGAAGTTCTTACGAATAAAAGTCTTGTGTTCATTAAGTGGTTGCTTTATTCAACTCTCAATCGACACGAACCTGTGAAGCTCGGTACA
>JAJQOW010002418.1:0-17852 GCA_037975125.1 Latrodectus hesperus | reverse complement strand
ACCTGAGCTTTTTAATTGTTATCTTGTGGCTGAAAAGACACAAGAAGTAACAAACCTTTCTGCATTTGCAGGTGAAGCCTCTAAAGAAGACCTTGCTGAAAAGACAAGGGAACTCAGAGGTAATCTTGTAAAGGGGCAGCAATGAATCCTTCACTTGAGGTAGAAATGACCTCTAAACCATCTTCTTCTGGTGAAAGTCAGGAAACTATTCCTAGCATGACTGACTTTCTGACCAGATGGGACTATTTCAGCAAGACCTTATCTGCTGGAAATGTCATATGCAAGAGGAAACGGCAGAGCATGTCATTTACGAATGTGAGGCTCTTGCCCTCCCTAGATTAACTTCTTTAGGCTTCATCCATACTAGAGAGTTACACCTAGACTCCATTAAAGGGTTATCGGACTTTATTAGTAAAGTGGGTGACCCGAGCAACTGGAACTAGGAAACATTGGGTTTGGAGTTAATGGTATAAAATGCTGATAAATGCAGAGGTGCCCAATGACATACAAACCCAATTTTAAGAAGAAGAAGAAGAAGCTATAAATATTCAATTCATTAAAGATAACTCTTATTTTATTAAATATTTAACTGTCAACTATGTAAAATATTTGATATAAATTCTATTAAAGAATAGAATTTTTAATTTTATTTCACTCTTTGACCAACCAAACAATTCCAGTAACCAGTGTAACTTACAATAAACACGATAGTTTTGCCAGTATAAATGTAGTATAACTTAAACATCGAAATACATATTGGATTATATCTAGACAAATTTAGTGGCTGAATAGTCAATGGCATTGTTTTATGGATCAAAATTGCATGAGTTGCATTCTTATATGGGAGTATGATTGAGTTTAGTGATTTGGATTTCTTTCGAAGACAATAATTTTCGATCTAATTAGCATCGTATGAATTAAATAGCAGAAGAGTAACAAATAAAATAAAATTGGCAAACCTCAAAGAATTAAATAAGAACATATATATGAAATTTATAAAGCTCTCAGTAAATGTAACTAAAATAGAGCATATTTCAAAATGCTACTTTGCTACAAAAATTAAATTACAGTAACCTTATTTGCTGAAAAATTATTGAGTTCAAATTTTTAAGTACTTGCAAATTTTATATTTGCTAAGCAATTCCACAAACATTTGAAAGGGTTGGAATAAGAAGCAAAAAAATATTTCCATAAGCAATTTGTTTTTAGTTTAACTACAGTCAGTAAACAACATGTGTACATAACATTACGGATGTTTTTAACTTCTATAACATGATCTTTTTAAATAAGTCTTGAGAAATTGTCATTTATATACTTTGTATTATTTTTGTTAATTATTTTATATTTATTTTTTACCATCATATTGTTGGCTAGGGCAAAAATGAAATCCAGAATCCTAGTATCATTTTTATTATTTTCTTTAATGAAAATATTCAACATATTTTATTTATTTATTTTTTTCATAAATTTGCTAATTCCGCGAATAAACTGTTAATTTTGTTACACGAATTTGTCGAAGCATATAAATCTTCTTCTTCTTCTTAGAGTTGGGTTTGTATTATATTGGGCATCTCTGCTTTTATAAGCATTATATAGATGTTACTATAAGAAAAAGTTGTAATAAGATTTTTTTATTTAACACTTAATTCTCATCATATAGATCTTGTAAACACTTTAAGTAAAAATTCATGATTTTGCCTTTGTTTCATATTATTTATAAGCAAAATAGGTGCTGCTTACTCGTTTACTTATTAACAAACATTACATTTATTTATTTTTTATTCTACATTCAATTATTAAATATACTATTTAATAACTTTTGTTAAATTCTTGCTAAAATATCCTGCAATTTTAAGTCATCCCCTACACGAACACGAAGCGAAATGCAAAACCAATATATTCTGACGTATTTTATATCCTCTAACTCGTTTATAAAAATTACAAAAAAAATGTAAAATACAAAACTCCCAAGCTTCTATTGTCTTTGAGATATGACACATTTTCAGATAAATTCGTTACTAATCGTGAGGGAACGAAACACAGCAAGCATTATGATTTCGCGCAGAATAAAAATTCAATACCAACAACATTTCGGAATGGAAAGATGGATTGTTATATAAGTAAAAACCATTTTCGTCGGATCGAAGTATTTAATTGTGCCTGATAATAAAATAAAAAGATGAATATACATTTAATTCTAATAAAAATATTTCTCTTTAATATTTATATCAAATATTTGCCAATACAGATTATTTGTTAACAATAAACAAAATATCAAAATGAGTTCCAATAGTTTTCTGCATCATATATAAATAACGCTCTTTGAATATTAGTATTTCTTTATTGAATAATTTATATTTATTACTATAGTTTATGAAGACTAATTCTATAAATTAATTTATATTGGGAAGACTAGAAAGGAGTGTAGTTAAGAAACATTTATATATAATGTCAATGATTTATTGCATGACGATTTAGGCAGCTTGTGTCACCCAACTAAATGCACCAATTGACCTTCAAATTTACAATGTTTATGAAGTGATAAAGTAGGCCAAAGGTGCAGCATTTTTATTCTTAAACATATACAAATAACCAAACCAAAAAGGGGAACTGGGCACATCAACACATTTATATATATATAATTTATAGATATGTAAGTAAAGTTTGATAAATCAAGGAAGAGAATTATATTTTTATATAAAATATAAATTTTACAAAGAGATGTATAAAAAAACTCGCATTAGTTTTGAGTATACATTTTTCTCTTGCTTATTTATACTAAATTTTGAAATCATTTTCTTATCTTTTTAGTAAGTACAGTAAAAAAATATTGATTGAGTAGTTTTATGAAGTGATATTATATATAAGTATATCCTTATCTTATAACATAATATCTTGATTAATGAATAGCGATTTATATGAAAACTATTTAATACTTGAAATAAATATGATACATTTATAAAAAAATATTAAGCTTTAAAATAAATAATTGAGAATGTGAATATCTTATTCATTTGATTCATAAATAAATTGTTTTTTTTTTTGTCTTAATAATGTCTTATTTTATACGAAAATGTGGATAAACATACACAAATAATTTTTTAATTCAAGCGATATTAAAAATTGCATAGTAATATACTAGAAAAAGTATATCTTGTAAGATCATATAACTAAAATAGTCGTATTTCATAAATAGCTATATACAGCTTCCCTTTTCTATAATAAAAAAGTGTTTTAATATTTTAAATCTTAGATATGATTTAAAATATAAAATAATGAAATATTGCTATTGATATTTTAAAAACAGATAAAACTTAATATTTGTGTTTTAATCAAGAACTAATAATACTTGAAAGAATTCATTCTGTAATGTATTAAAGCAAATTCCGCATAATCTTTAAATCTATAAGTGGTTCACAGCATTCCCATTTATGTAAACCATAGAGATCATATGTTAAAATGTTATATTTGTTAAAACATATGTAAAAAAAGGACTGCACTCTTCGAATTGGATAGACCCCCTTTCGAGCTTATGAATCAGACAGATTTTATTCATCGACATGCACATCGTTCACACTAAATTTTTGTAAAAGTCATTCGGGTTCATTTTTATAAAACATGTAAATATAGCTTACTGTCTATGAATATCTTTCCAGAAGACACAACATAATTTATATTCAAATCGACTAACAACAATTTTCACCAGACATAGTACTGGTTATCTACAAGGTGATATCAATATACAAAGTTTTTGGGCATATTGTTCATTAGTGATCATCAATGTAAAATATTCAAATCTGATGCAAGTAAGTATTAAACAAATAACAAGATAGTGTGTCTCATTTATGCGTGTACGACTATTATTAAAGCATTGTGAGCTTTTGGGATTTTTGTAATACATGACTATCTATTATGAATTTAAACTTTCACAAATATTATAAGCGCTTAAATCAGCGGTTAAGATTTTCTCTCATTACGTTTGATGAAGCATTTATCTATACAGGAAATAAAACATTTTAACTATAATAAAAAATAATTTAGGCTATGTTCAATGGACAGAAGTATTATTTACTAAAAAAAATTATAATTATTGCCATTTACAAAAAATTTTAATTTTAGAATGAATTTTCTCCCTTCTAAAATACGAACTTTTTAATTATTCTTACGACTGTGTTTATGTTTAATATGCAAACATAACGGCGTTCAGACTTTAATTGTTTCATTTAAGAAATTTGTCAACCGTGTAATTTATATAGAATATACATCAACGACATAAAAATTACTAAAAGATAGTTAAAAATGAAATTGTTGAGATTTTCCTATTTGGAAAAGTCATTTAACGAATTCGTCCGTAAATGTTTACAGCATGTAGCAGATAAAACAGTTTTCCATTCTTTCGAAGTACCCCATTAAACATAGTTGTTGACAGGCTGTTTCGAAATGGTATATTGACCATCTGGCAGGTTATTATTATCCAATCATAAATAGCATATCGCAAGACATCCAGAGTTCACTAATAGAACTTAAAAGGATTAAATTTCCCTCTTGATGGTAAACTATATCTTTGATGAAGCTTTTATAAAATTACTCTTAATAGGAAATATACAATTGACAAAAAGCAGCAAGCTTGATTTTCAAATTTCTCACATAAAATAATATTCCTGAATGTATTCTTGAATCAAGAAGCAAAGAATGCAGTAGGCATCAAATAAAAGCCTCTTGATGAATCACGAATATTATCAAATCCACGGATATAGGAACCACCACTAAAATAGGAACAAAGCTACAAAACTAAGATCATTAACTGTAAAATTCAAGCAGATTCTGTCAATTATACGAGAAAAAGAATAGAAAATGTATGAAATATTTTAAAAAAAACATTACCAACATAAGTTATTTATAATATTTTAAAATCTAAGGAATATGTTACCTCGTGGGATGCTTCTTCATATAACGCAAAATACCAAAAATAACTTATGTTGGTGTTTTGCATGTGGTTCTTAGATAAGAATATTTTTCATAAAATTTCGTTATTCGGGAGCGAACAATAAAAGATATGAAGCTAAAGAATGTTGCCTCTCGTTGAATTCTTACGTTTTTCTCTTCTTTCAATACTCGTATGATATAAACAAAAAAATATGTTCTTTTTTAAGGTTTAAAATAACTTCTTTTGAGTATTCAGGTCATATTTTTATGAAAACACCATTATTCTACATTATATTCAAATGTATACCATCTTCCGGTTTAATGTAACAAACTGCTAGTGAATTCTTTTTTATTCCTTATCTGAGGAAACATCCATACTTGAGATATCTAATGATCAATTTTTCCAGACGTAGGAAAATATTTTTTCCTACGTCAGGAATTGGCCGCATCGGTCATTTTCCTTCTAACAGCTGAATACAAATTAGCCTTCATATGATTGTTGCCAATCATAAGAGAATTAACGTTGTCCAGAGATGGGCAAACGGTCAAATGACTAAAATGTATTGCCTCTCCTTTGAAACACAGGGGGCAGTCAGGGGAGTTAAAAATGCCAATACGACAAAGATGATCTCGAAGGTAGTCGTGACCACTCTGAATTCTAAAATTTGCACTAAACATTTGTCGTGGGAGGTCCATAGGAATAGGAGTGTGTATCAGTTTAGACCACACTTTTTCTGTAGCCTCTTCTTTCCGGCATTTTTTTACAAAGACATTTGTTGTTTTGGTAATTTCGGATAAAATTCGGTTGTATGAGAGGGACAAAGAGGGCTGTGGGAGCAAGCATCCCTGTTTTGCCAGTCGATCCACCCTCTCATTGCCAGGTATATTGCAATTGCTGGGAATTCACTGAAAGAAAAGAATCCATCCATCATTAATAAGTTTGTCTATTTGTATTTTTGTTTGCTCTTCACATTTTGATTGACAATCCTGAAAGGAGCAGAGTGAGAGGATGACTTCCTGCGAGTCGACAGGGAAGACTGCATAATTGAGAGAAGTATTACAGGTCAAAAGTTGGAAAGTAGCCTGTTTAATTGCCTCGATCTCAGCCTCGAAATTTGTGGCATTCATACCAACAGGGCATGAGCCCTCAAATAAATTTTCACAGTACCAGCCTGCACCAGAGGTACAGTCCTCCTGGGAGGAACCATAATTATATATATGGAGCCATTTATTTTTTGGAAATCTATTCGCAATAGTTTCAAGAGCATAGGCTCGAAGAGATTCAGTGATAGGGTCATTTTTTCTTTGTAGGGTGCCAGTAGAGAGACGTATAGTTGGGACTCTAAAATTTGATGGGAATCTCTCACCAAAACAAAAAGGTTGGCAAGGAAGATGACTTAGGCCGTATTTAGTCATAAGGTCTTCTGCTCTCTTGAAGAAAGATTGATGAGTTTTTAGCCAAGTTTCTGCTGGAGTAAGGTTTTGCCAGTGTTGGACAGGAAGTCTTTTACACTTTTCAAACTGTTTTAGTAGCTTCTGTTTTAGAATCTCTAATGCAGTGATAGATGTAGAGCAAGCAGCAGAAGTAATAAGTCTCAGGGCTTTATTTTGGATTTTATCAACTCTGTCACAACAACTGGCAGAGGCAGTGGCCATCAGTTTACCGCCATAATCTAAGATTGGTCTAACATAGGTTTTATAGACAGTTGTCAGGACATCTGGTGATGAACTAATGGGAAAATATAAAAATGTTGCATTTAATCAAAACACATCAAATCGCATTTATTAATTTAAATTAACTTTAAATTAACCAAAAGTTTAAAAATAATAGAAAATATTGTTGAAATATTTTTTACAAAACAAATATATTTTGATTTAATTCTTTCCAGCTTATATTTATAGCAATTTTAGCTGACGGATGACTTAATTATTCATAATTAAGTTATCTAACACCTCAAATACACCCAAAAATAGACTTATTACCTAATTTATCAACATTTAAAATTTATGGCTATTTACAATATTTAACATTCAATGTTTATCAGTATTTAACATTCATGGTAAATGAAATTTTTTCATGATTTCATATTTAGTATTATTCAGTTCTTTTAATAGGTTTTTAAATCATCTTAACAATGAAATATTTTAATCAGTTTAAGATATATATATATATATATATATATATATATATATATATATATATATATATATATATATATATATATATATATATATATATATATATATATATATATATATAAAGAGAGTGAGATTCATCGTCTACAAATCTACAGATAATGTTGTATGGAAATCATTTCCATGCTATGAAAATGAATCTGGATATAAGTGATTTATACCCCCTGTGTATTAGCAATTCACGATAAAAATTGATTCCCCTCCCCCTATACAATTCTCAAAGTGAAAAAATATTTAAAAAAATGAAATTTTTCATTTTTACATTCCAGTCCTTTCTGTATTAAAAACCTAGTATCCAAATTTAAAATAACATGCATATGAATCATGCAGACTGATTTCTCATTATCTGCGCTGTTATTAAGGAGAAAAATGAGTTTACACAAAATTGCACTAATAGTTTTCACATATTACTTTTACCATTTCTCCGGGAAATTATATCCAATATACAGTAGCAGGATTTAAAATAGTTGCTTTTTACAATTTTAGCATATCTGAAAGAAAAAAGGGCGGTTTGTTTAGAATAATCATTGTAACAATCCATAGGGAGATTGTTCTGTAATGAATCAGAGTTCACTTTATACAGGAAGTATTAGTTAAATTATCATACATTTTTACAACGTAAGCATAGAACTGCCCAAATAAAACAATATTTAAAAAGATTATGTAAGTCGTAAAAAACAAATTAATAATCATTTAAATCCCATTTATATGTACATAGTAAAACATGTTACGAGTTTTTAAAAATCTAACGTATATATTTTGACTTAGTAATTCTTTTTCAATACTCAAAACATGATATAGTGACATTAATGCATGCGTAGCATTTGCATAATATTCATGAAAAATTTTGCCCATATGTTCAGACTGTTAAATCTTCTAATAATTTTCTATTAATTTACAATCATGACGTGAACAATTAAAACAAAAAATATCACGATTGCATTAGTAACTACAATAGGCAACAATATTTATTGTGTATTACCAAAAGTTATTTACGAATTCCCGCAATTCACAAATTGTTTTTGATTTTAGCGTATACTAATATCAAAGTCATACACAAGCTATTAGTCAGATATCGAATAAAGAAATAAAAATGCTTATTTCATCAAAATACATTGAGTTTTAATATAGTTATAGTAAATCAACAGTATAATTATAAAAAATAACTAATAATTAAGTAAATAACAGTATAAAGTTATAAAAAATATATTGAGTTACAGAGAGTATAATTATATTAAATCTTCTAAATTCCATATTTTTGATAATATGATTTAACTTCACTGATACTCTTTCTTAATAAAACCAGCATTTGTAAAATGGCCCCATTTTACAACCATTTTCAATATTTTTCCATTTAATAAAAATTGTAAGAACAAATGACGATTTTTTTTTCTGAATGAGAAAAACTGATATGAATATTTATGTGAAAAACGTTTCCAATTTCTATTTTATTAAAACTTTGTATATTATTAAAAAATCAAACATTAGAAACAGAATTTTTCAATACAATATTTAATTTTTAGGATATTCATTTTATTATTTATGTCAAAACTAACACAACACTGTTTAAACAAAGAAATGACCTATATAATATAATATTGTTAACATTTTTAAATTGAAAACCCATATTTCACTAATAACATACAGAAAACAATTCTTTAATTCGCTGGCAATGAAAAACTGAAAATTCCTTAGTATGTAAAGAAAAAATATGACATGGTAGGAATTTTTAAGTAATTACTTTGCTGGAAAGTTTTTAAAGCAAGGTAAATGTTGGTTACTCGATATACTTCCACAAGTGTAAATTACTTACTGTATACATTGTTCTGCACATGCATTTGCACATTGATCACCTAATAAATATTTCTGTATGAAATATAGTTTATTTTTATGTATACCTATTAAAATCCTTTTGTGCATATAAGTTTTGTCCTTGCTTTGGTTAATTTGGTTCTACAGTTAATTTATTCGTATGAAAGTCAATTTGACAAAAACATATAACTTAAATTCTTTTTTCATCTATTAAGACACACATACTATAAAAGAAAAGTGAACCCATGAGTTGTTCAAACAAAAGCAGGAGCACTATCCATTGAACTAACAGCACATCTAATCGATACTAAATAGTTAAAAAGACTATTATAAAATATATTTTTAAACTTATTAATTTGCTAAGGTACAATTTTTGCAGTGATGAATGATAAAAACTTTGAAAAGCTTAAAATATGCGCAGATTATTAACCATTATCATTGTCAACAATAGTTATAAATTTAAATAAAAATTAACTTGAATCAATTTAAAAGTGTGCTTGATTTACTTCAACTTAAAATCAAGACTTATTTAATTTTAGAAAACTATTTCAGTGATATGGAAAGGCTCAGCAAATTATATTTTTTCATGGACATTTTATAAAAATGACGAAATTCAAACTTTTGTACAAGAAAAATCAGGAATAATACTTGATTTTAATAAATAAGTAACATGAATAAATTAGAGCCTTCTACACGATGAGCCTCAGAAATTAAATATCACATGTTTTTTAACTTTAATTTTCTTCCCTTTTTTTAAAAGAATTGTTTAAAATGAAATAATCATTAATAAGAATGCAAAACAATAGTTAGAAGTTCTAGATTCTTAACTTACAAGGAGAGAGATTCTTAATTACTGACATAAAAGCTTTAAGATTCATTTTTCAGTAACATCGAAACCGAAAATTTTAGAATATAAATTCTTTTTTAAATCATCAATATCAAATAAATTAAAAAGAACTGTTTCCAAAATTGTGTTCATTGAGAGCAAGATTTTTTACACTTAAAGATTTTATCATTAATTTTAAGCTAACTATAAGTGATAATTGACTCATTTAGAATGACACTGCTATTAAAATTAAATGTCGCTCTTGTTTAAAACTAAATGCACAAGTTGCATTAAGAGTTGGTTTTTTGCCACAGTTAAGTTGATAAGCTCTTTCTTAAGCAAGCAGGATTATTATATTTGAGCTCTTGGTGATGGTAATTTAAATAAATATTACATTATTTTTTAACTGTGATATTAAAGTTTTGATTTTCTCTGAAATATCATGTTATTTTTCAAGTTATTCGAAAATATTAGCAAAGTTAAGACAGATAATCAATATATGACTTTGCGTCAACCGACTGAAATACAAACTCTAACTAGGTAGATAATACGTATTTACAGTATCACCAGCTATAAATTGGTGAACCTCTTCATTAACATAAATTCCTAGGTAATTCTCAACTTGGATATTAAGCTTACTTCCATTAACATAACTTTAGAAGGTACTAACTATGATCTCTGATATCAGTTTTAAGGCAGTCTTAAATCTTGTTGAAAAGAACATACCGTAATAATTATGTACTTTTCAACAAGACTTAAGACTGCTTCTTGATTGCATAATTTCATATTACTGAAGTCCGGAGAAGGTTTCCGGTCGGCTGAAGAGAGTGAACGTGTTTTTAAGCTGCTCTTCCTCTATGATTGAAATATGCGGTTTTCTTTGGAGTTGTGTTTATAGAGTTATATCATTTGATAGATCTCAAATTCAGCTCCAAAAGGATATTTTTTTCAAAAATATTGGTTAATTAGTGAATTAATTAACGATTTTTAAGTGTTGCACGTGTAACGAACTTCAAAAAATTTTCTAAGTCCCGTCCGAAAACCGGTCCCCACCGGAAGGGCTTCACCTAGCCAACGCAAAATCGTCTCCTTTCTACCGGGTCGAGGAGCGGAGAGCTGCCGCTAGGCTTAGATTCATCTTCCTGGTACCTCTGACAACGAGCGCACCACGTTAGATTAATTAAATACTTTAATTTGCGAATTATGAAGGACTTCCATCAACGGATTACTCTAGAACTGGTTGTAATTGACCACTGATTCTTATTCTACTACTGGGTGTACGGAGGACTAAATTAACAGTTACTTTGGACACTTACCGCATAATTTTAACATCATGGCCTCTAGAGAAAAATATTCTACTCGAAGCAAAGTTGTAAATTATGAAGAACTAAATACGTCTACGAGCTCAACTGATGCAGAAAATGGAGCTTCAATTATACATGATGACATTAACTCGCAAAGTAGAACTGTCAATTTAACAAAAGTCAACGACTTCTTCCTCAATAAGGTAGGGCATCACGAGGATAATGATGAAGTAAGATCTACGGCTTCTTCTATTGATCAAGATGTACTTATGCGTCCAGAGGATGAAGCGGATGATCTCTGCAAAAAATTCAAGAAGATTATCTGGAGTAAATCAGGTACCAAATACAACCTACCTCTACCTCTTAGGAAAGAAGCAGACAAAATAATTAATGCCATTAAACAACAATATTTTTCACAAAAAGTCATAAATTCCCCTACGCATAAGGAAAATACTACAGCTTTTAAGGATAAACTGGAAGAGATTAACTCAAGCCTAGAAGAAATTAAAATTCAAGGCCTAGAAACAAAATTACTCATCGAAAAAACATTAAGTATTACTCCAGAGAAAGAGCGACCCACTTACAGCCAAGTCCTCAGTGAAAGATTGCGAAAAGATAAAGAAGTCTCCCTCATTGTCAAGCCAGCAGAGGGAAAAACAACAAAAGAATTAAGATCCAACCTGGAGAAGATAGACTGCAATGTTAAACTAAAGAAAATAACATGGGGTAAATTCGTAACAAAAATATCTTGCCATAATGTCGAATCAAAGGAAACATTAAAGCAGCAGTTAGCAAAACACTCGATTGTGACAGAGGAGCCTTCCATAGCCACAAGAAAACTGATACTTCTCAACGTTCCTGAAAGAATAAATGATTGCAATATTGCTCAACATCTTTCTGAAGAAATATCTATAGAAGACATACCAAATAAAATAAAAATTATGGAGATCAAAGCACATCGTAAGAAAGACAACTTACAGCACTTTGTTGTGGAAGCTAACAAAGATCTTTATCATGCTCTGATCAAAAGAAAAACACTTTACTTTGGGCTACAGAAAACAATAGTTCGTGAATATAAAATCCTACGAAGATGCTATAATTGCCACGACTTTGGGCACATAGCCAATAGCTGTAGATCCTATCGCATATGCGGAAAATGCGGAGAACATCACAGTGAACTAGCCTGCAAAACTAAAACGCTATGCTGTATTAATTGCAGAGAATCTAATAAACGAGGAGAAAATTTCTCAACCAGCCATGCAGCCTTTTCCACACAATGCTTAACATACAGAAGTTTACTTCGAAGAAAATGAAGCATATACAGCAATCATCTGTAGCTCAAAAGTCAAGACTCGGAACTACTCCATTTAAGGAAAACCCTGGAACAGGTATTATTAAATTTACACAAATAAATCTGCAAAAAGCTAAAGCGGCAACATCTCAACTTACTACTTTCATCGATCAACATAATGTAGATATAATAGGAATCCAAGAGCCGCATACTGTTAAAGGTAATATTCCGGGTTTCCCTCAAGCATGGAATTTTAATTATTCGTCAAACATTGATTTTTATCCTAGAGCAGCTACTGTTAGTACAAACAATGACTGGAATTGGATCAACATTCATGCTACAAGAGATGTCGCTGCAAATCTTCTTAATTTTAAAGATTTAGAACTATGCATCATTACAGCTTACGCATCACCACTAGAAGACTTAGAAGACACCTTGAACATCATCCAGAACCTCTTGACTACCTACAAGCATCTCCCCACAGTTATTATGGGAGATTTTAACAGTCATAATATTATTTGGGGTTATACCAGCAATGATGGAAGAGGTATAAAAATGGAGGATTTCATAGCCTCAAACAACTTAATTATTGCTAATACCTTTGGATGTCCACCTACATTTGTGACAAATCAAGGAAAAGGTTGGCCAGATCTCACATTGTACACGGGAGCAAACTTTATATCAATTGAAGATTGGAAGGTAGAAGATGAACTTTCCTGCTCTGACCACCTCTACATTACCTTTACAATCAAGACTGATACTACTGTAATTACAAACCGAAGATACAAAACAAACTGCAGATTGAAAGCTTTTCAAAATCGAATTAGACCCTATCTTCTCTTGGAAATTCCAAAAATCCAGAATGCAAAAAACAGAGAAGAACTCGAATATATAGTCGAAGACATTAATAGCAATATTATTAAAGCCTGTGATGAGACATTAAAAATAAAAATTGCTAAGCCGAAAACTAATATAAACTGGTGGACTTCTACATTAAGGCAGATGCGTCAAAAAGTCAAAGCTTTGCGAAGACGCATGAAATCAACCCCTGAACCAGCAAGAGGATTAGCACTTCAAGCTTATAAAAAAGAACTGGCTATTTATAAGCGCTCAATCCAAGAAGCCAAGTTAAGTAGTTGGCGCAAATTCTGCACCAATAACAAGGAAGTATATGGCACACTACAGAAGCTCGCTATGGGCAAAACATTCAAGCCAACTCTCTTAACAGATAATGGTACAGGTCCACAGCGGAAAAGACAAGTCATAGCGGAGGATATTATAAACAAAATAATGACTTCTTGTTTTCCTGAAGATAACACCGAAGAAGATACACCCCACCAAAAACAAATTCGAAATTCCCCAACATTAAATACTACTCCAAATGACCAATGGTTCACAAAACAAGAAGTCACTCACGCCATTAGAAGACTTAAAACAGGAAAGGCTCCGGGACCGGATGGTATAGATAATGCTCTTGTCAAGGCTATTCACTATGCTGCACCATCACTCTTTAATACACTATTTAATAGGTGCTTGGAACTACACTGCTTTCCCAGTACTTATAAAAAAGGCCAAATCATATTTTTTCTAAAAAATGGGAAAAATCCAAATCAACCTGGATCCTACAGACCTATCTGTCTTCTGCCGGCAATAGGTAAGGTATTGGAAAAATTGCTGGTAGAAAGAACGAGTTACCATCTCGAAAATAATAAGAAGCTGAGCGAATTACAGTTTGGATTTCGAGCTAATAAATCAACAGAGCATGCTTTGAAAAACCTGATAAAAAAGATCGAAGAAAATAAGAACAGAGGACACTACACAGTAGTAATCAGCCTAGATCTCAAAGGCGCTTTTGACTCAATCTGGTGGCCAGGAGTACTAGATAAAATGGCCAAGCTTAACTGTCCCAACAATTTATTTAAGATGTGGGCACACTTTCTCACCGATAGAAAGAGTTTAATTAAACACGATGGAGGTTTTGTACTACACCAACATAACAGGGGTTGTCCGCAGGGATCCTGTGGGGGACCATTGCTTTGGAACATATACTTTAATGATTTCCTTCTCCAGAAATGGCCAAATAACACATCATTGCAAGCATTTGCCGATGATGCACTGCTCATTGTTTCAGCAAAAACAAAAGAGCAGTTAAAGCTAACAGCCAATATTGCACTCGCACAATTTGAAGATTTGTGTAAGGAACATAAATTAATTATAGCCCATGAAAAAACTCAAGCCATCTTTTTTGGCAGCGGCAAAAAATGCTTAAAATCATATCCGAAGATTGAAATTTGTGGAAGAAGCATTAAAAAAGTTAAGGAAATGAAATATTTAGGAGTAATTCTTGATTGCAAACTATCATGGCTCCCTCACATCAGGCAACAAAAGATAAAGACTATAGCTATTGTAAACAGCCTAAGACGAACAACGAATAGAAACTGGGGTGTAAATACCAGAATCCTTAAAATTTGGTATAAAACCATTATTGAAAGAATGATATGCTATGGATCAGCAGTCTGGGCGGAACCAATGACAAGCAGAAAAGTCAGACAACTATCTAGTTTGCAGAGACATTTCACCTTAAGTATCACTAGATGTTTCCGCACGACTTCTACGGCAGCATTAAACATCTTGGCAGGAGTCTTTCCATTACATTTAATGGTTCAACTAGAAGCTGCTAAATCTAACATTTTCCAACATCAAGAAAAAATCACTTTCCTGGATGCAATTTATAACCCAGATGACTTTGAAATTCCCTTCAAAGCATTATTCCACCCAGCAACACAGATGGAAGGGATAATGGTTCACACTTCGAATCCTACACAGTGCCAAGGCACTCACCAACACTTTTTCACCGATGGTTCAAAAATAGAAGGCCAAGTGGGAGCAGCTTTCTGCATTTTCGAAAATGGACAGGAGAGTGGTTATTGGCAGGGACAATTAAGAGAAGCTAACAGTGTTTTCCAAGCAGAATTGGTTGCGATTGATAAAGCATTAAAATATATAGCCGACAATAATTTATACAAGGCAGTGATTTGGTCAGACAGCCAATCAGCTCTTTTGGGAATATTTAATCCATATCACAGAAGCCCACTGATTCAGGACATCCAGAATCGCCTCAGGACATTTAGCAATAGATGGCAAATTTGTCTTCACTGGATCAAGGCTCATGCTGGACATACTGGTAATGAAAGAGCTGACATACTGGCAAAGCAAGCTGCCAAAGCATGCTCAAACATGCCAAAAATTGAATTAAAATGGCCCAAATCATACTTGATTTCTAAATTACGTAACCATTTACTAATGGCCTGGCAACAAGAATGGAATGAGGCAGAACAAGGTAGATGGACATACAGCCTTAAACCCTCTGTCTCTCTTGATTTCCTTGTCAAGGACCACAAAGAAGCACAGTTTCTTTCTGGACATACTCCAACACCGGAGTATCTCAATAAAAGGGGCATGGCTCCAAATAGTGCTTGTTCATGCGGTCAGGTTGGGACCATTGTTCATTATATGTTTGAATGTGATTTCACAAAACAATGGCACCTAAAAGCGCCTAAAAACTCGGAAGAACTTACTCCGTTTCTCCGCTATGCTAGCAAAACTCCTTCTCTTCTGCATAAGATAAAAAACATAATCTCCTTTATCTATGAAAAAGGATCCGAACTCTGTAAGGATAATGCCATAACTGAGCAACGGATTTCATCATAAGAACAGTTTGGTAAAGGGTAAAAATTATTGTAAGGTATTTCTCCACTTTTTGTCATAAAATATTAATAGGTATTGTATTTGTTTAGAAATTAATTTTTATTATTTTGATAATAATAATTATTCAGATTAAGGAGTTGAAAAATATTGATTGACTCGGCACAATGTAATGTGCAATATTAAATATCCTAGCAAAGTTTATCAATTAGTAATTTTAATGTCTAATTTTGCATTATATTTCCTAAACATTGTAAACCATTATAAACTGTGAACAGACAATGCAGGTTTTTTATGTGATTAAATAATGCATTGTAATATTTCACAATTAGTATATGTTTTATTTATGTATATACTATCAATGTATTGCATATATTTGCGCATTTTCTATTACAATCTTTATATGGTACGTCAAGTCATATATCATTTCCTCTATCTAACCACTATGTATAAAACTAGGGGTTAATATTCAAATTTGCTTTGAGTATTCAGAAATACCCTATTTAGCAATTTTAGTGCAATATATGTTCATTATTATTTCTAGTAATGTTAGAATGTCTATAAAATATTTTGCTGTGTATTTTATTCACTTTTTTAAGCCATTTTTATTATTCATTGTATTGTAATTATATTTTGTTCAATAATTTTCTTAATCGTACTAACTATAGTGCAAAGACTGAGCTGCTGCAAAATATTAACTGAATCAGCAGATTGCAATCTGTAATACTTTAAATATTCTACTGTTTATCACTTACAGCAAATGTTAAATGTTCAACAGGATACCTTTCATGCATATTTAAACTTAACTATTAGTATATATTTGCTCTTTTTCTAATACAATCTTGTCATGTAATATAATACGTCATGTGATAATATGATACGTCATGTGATATAACACTTCCCTCTATCTAACCACTATATATAAAACTGGGGTTTATATTGAAGCTTGCTTTGAGTCTTCAGAAATACTTTATTTAGCAATTTTAGTGCAATATATGTTCATTATTATTTCTAGTAATGTTAGAGTGTCTGTAAAATATTTTGCTATATATTTTATTCATTTTTAAGCCTTTTTATTATTTATTGTATTGTAATTATATTTTGCTCAATAATTTTCTTAATCGTGGTAACTACAATGCACAGACTGAACAGCTGCAAAATATTAACTGAATCAGCAGACTGTAATCTGTTATACTTTAAATATTCTACAGTTATCACCTACAGCAAATGTTAAATGTTCAATAGGATACCATTCATGCATATGTAATCTTAACTATCTGCGTGTAGACAATGTAGTCCTTTGGTATTGCGAAAAATGCAATGTTAAATTAAAGGACCCAGTTAAAGCATGAGAGAGTTACTAGTACTTATTGAAAATCTCTCTCTGTCCCAATTATTTGCTCTTTTTATACTCTTCTACTTAAACTTAATTATATTGCTTGCATATTTGTGTTATAAACTACTTATATCGTCTGCTATGACCATCATAAAGATAATTAATTTGTATCTTTACCAGAGTTACTTGGAGTGTTAGGATAATCTATCTTCACAATTTTATAGCAATATTTAACTCATGTCATCGCCCATAGTGAAAATTTTGTAAATGTTTTGTTGTTGCTGTTATTTTTCTGTCAAATTATTAATTTCAAATATTAGAGACCTATTGAAATTCAATTTTGTTATCAAATTTCGTGACAATTCTGTCACACCAGATGTATTACGTGATGGAGCTATACCTGATAACCTAAGGTACAGACCAGGTGTTCCACTGCGTATGTCTATGTCTATGTCT
>JAJQOW010002417.1:0-17870 GCA_037975125.1 Latrodectus hesperus | reverse complement strand
ATATATATATATATATATATATATATATATATATATATATATATATATATATATATATATATATATATATATATATATATATATATATATATATATATATATATATATATATATATATATATATATATATATATATATATATATATATATATATATATATATATATATATATATATATATATATATATATATGTAAACTGAATGTTTGATTTTTGCAAGTGAATCATAATATCAAATGCAAAGTGAAAATTATAAACGAGAAAAATGCATGCAATTTTTCCGTTGCTAATCCAATTCTTATTTCTATACATTTTCAAAATTATGCTGAAAATAGTCTTACGAATTCTCAGTGTCCAATCAACGTGAAATGTTTCTACAATATTTTTTGGGAATTATAACTTAATTCAACTAAAATACTACACACAATAATACCGATTTCTTAAGCACGTTTTACAAATTTTGTGTTTGTACTAGAGTTTATTTGTTTATTTATTTTTTTACTAACGGCGGGCAGGAATGACAGGAATGACTTCGCAACAACAAGGCCGCAAACTTTTACCACTCATTTATCGATACCCAGTGGGCACTTGCGAACAAAGTCACGAAGGCATTTTGCATTACCCGAGGCATACCACCTCAAACCCATTGTAAGATGCGTTACATTTATACATTATCTCAGAAGAAAGAACAGTGAAACACAGAAAGAAAGTAACATCAATGCCCGAACCATGATTCGAACCCGGTACCCACATCTCAGGAGTCACATCATGATCTGTCGCTAGTCATCCACTTAATCATCGGTCGGTGTTCTATAGTTTAGGTCAATAGTAATGTGTCTTCTTAAAATTTTGTATTTTTCTTGGCTTTATCTATTAAAATTAATTAAATTTCATATGAATATGTTCCATACATTTAAGTTCAAATTTTTGCTAAGATGTAATTTTTTATATAGTGCTTAAAACGTGAATGAAGTATGAAACAAATCTGATGAGCACCAATAAGTGAAATGGCATACATCGCAATCATTTCATGTAGCTTATACTCAGTTTAGAATTCGGTCACTGTGAATGTAGAACACATACTTGTATAACCAAACTTTGATATACTTTCTCAAAAACAAAACGCTATGAGTAAAATGCATTGGAACGCCAGAAATTCTATGAGTTCCTTTTAAAGACTGCTGCAGTCCCATTGTTACTCTTGCTTTTTTTAATTTAATTTAATTATATATATTTTTTAATTTTAATATTTTGTATCCATGTTATTTCGTTCTTGTTTTTACTTTAAATGTTTGTTCTTTTTTTATTTATCCTTCTCAGATACTTGAGCTGTTTTGTATACATGGATTGACTATTTAAATAAAAATCCATGTACAACAAATATACATTAAAATATGCCATTTAATGTGATGTAAATGGTTACTAACTGGAACCACGGGGTACGCGTACCTACCTGGGGCTTGAGCAGCCACCAGGCGCGTCGGCAGGTGGTGGATCGCCGAATGTCCTGTAGGAATGACAGGATAGCCTTGAATATAGAATCAGAGGCCGTGAACCAGCTCCCGTAAACCCTGGTGTTATGCGATCCGTGCCTAGGGCTAGTTGGCACCGCAGTATTGGTGTCTTAACGGAGCCTCTAGTTGCCTGGCAAACTTCTAGAGTAATTTGCCTTGCCCAGTAACTCAGGCAATGCTGAGTGGACTGTCATACTACCTGAGCTTATTAATTGTTATCTTGTGGCTGAAAAGACACAAGAAATAACAAACCTTTCTGCATTTGCAGGTGAAGCCTCTGAAGTAGACCTTGCTGAAAAAGACAAGGGAACTCAGAGGCAATCTTGTAAAGGAGCAGTAATGAATCCTTCACTTAAGGTAGAAATGACCTCCAAACCATCTTCTGGTGAAAGTCAGGAAGCTATCCCTAGCATGACTGACTTTCTGACCAGATGGGACTGTTTCAGCAAGACCCTATCTGCTGGAAATGTCATAAGCAAGAGGAAACGGCAGAGCATATCATTTACGAATGCGAGGCTCTTGCCCTCCCTAGATTAACTTCTTTAGGCATCATCCAAAATAGAGAGTTTCACCTAAACTCCATTAAAGGGTTATTGGACTTTATTAATAAAGTGGGTGACCCGAGCAACTGGAACTGAGAAAAATTGGATTTGAAGTTAATGGTACAAAATGCTGATAAAAGCAGAGGTGCCGAATGACTTACAAACCCAATTCTAAGAAGAAGAAGAAGAAATGGTTACTAAACATTCAAGAAAAATCTTTCCATTAGGTAGCATTTCTTGCGGCAATTTTAGGGAGAAGCATTCAAAATGGAATATGAGGTATTTTGCGGAAGCGATCACAAAATGTATTCACAAAATCTTTGAAATTTACTGTTGAAATCGGGCAGAAATTTATTTATTTAGGCACAACACAGTATGGGTTCTATGACTCAAAGATAATTTATTCCTTTGTAGCTAAACGTAAACAATTTAAAGGAACTTTTGTTGTCTTCTCAAAAACTTATATCACTACTATCAATGTATGAGATCAATGTCTGCATCACTGTTATCAATCTTTTGAATGCAATATGAGAAATTGAAGCAAAATATAAATGATATAGAAATATATACGCATAAAAAGGCTTTGCTTCCATAACAATGTTCATTAAATAATGGTTTATTGCATTCATATCAAATATCCAGTTGATGGGTATGTTCTCTACTGTGATTTCTTTTTTTTTAGTCTGAGTCTTGTGGAGGAGGTTCCATCCACCCTAATTCAATGTCTCAGGAAGAACTGTAACAAAAAGAAATTAAGAACAAAATATTCTTGCTTTATGCTCTTTTTCCTTTCTATAGATTCTTTTAAAGAATATGAAGAAAGGTGGATGGGGAAAACATCTTTAGACAAAATGTTCCGGTTAACATTAATCATCTGCAGTTATATTAACTATTCTCATATTCACTATGAAGATGATTTCTACGATGTAATGTGTTTGTTCTAGATTTTATTAGTGTTGGAAAATTTCCATAAATTAAATTATAATCCCCTTTGAGAAAGAGCATCAAAATCTAAATAATTCAAGAAAACGTTTATTTATAAACTATTCTTTTATTATATATTTTTTGCTTATATCCTTACAAAGGTTATGAAAGATCATGTAAACAAGTGGTTTCTTTTTTAATGAAAAATGTGTGATTAAACAATAATCTGTATTTATATCAAATAAGCTGATGTAAATACTGAAAGGCGATTATAAGTATGTTATATATTTTATCATTGTTTTGTGTGAAATTTTTATCGATCATAATATTGCATTTTGTTTGAAATATTGTATCAGAATTATTGCGTTACGTTTGGTTGCGTGATTTTATAAATTTATAAATCCTACTGTCTTTAATATTTTATTTTAGCAACCTAACAATCAATAATCTAACAATAACAATTCAGTAAATAACAATTTTTCATGATTAATTTCCATAAAACAAGTTCCACACCATAATACAGTGGTGCCAATACGGTCTTCATTCGACCGTATCCAAATTGCAACTGAGCTAAATTCCCCATCGGATAGGGAAGATGCGCTCCTCATTCCCCTTTTAGGGATTTTCTGTGGCTGAGTTGCCACAAGAGTAATGTAAAAATATGGAACAAAAATACTCTTTGTTTAAATTATTTTCCTTGACGCATGGATCTTTATTTAGATTGCTTTCTTTGCAAAGGAATATTCCCTCGAAAGATTTCTTCTTTAAGAAAAAATACATCATTAAGTATTAAGGTTGATCACACTATATTTACACTGTTTGAGAACTTTTATTACTTTTAAACTCTTTGTGACACAGTGTGGAAATGGTTACCTCCAAAAAGTTCTTTCTTAAAAAATTGCGTCATCAAACAATTATCTCTTCATCAAAGGATATAAAAAATCACTTGTATTAGACTAGTAGGAGGTTATGTATCTTCCCTATCGAGCGATGTTTCTAAATTTTATCACTGTTGAAGAATTTGAATCGATTGTGATTTAATGTTTTCTGTGATACAATATGGGAGAATGTAACTGATATGAAAAATATACCTCCAAATGATTCTTCTCTGAGACAAAAACGCATCTCCAAATCCATTGGTTTTAAATAATGGAAGAATTTATTCATGAAATAGTTTATTTTTGAAGATAATGTTGCTTTTTTTTAAATATGATACACTAAAAATTCATTTATCATTATTTCCATTTTATTGTTATGCTTATGTAATTATTATAAAACCTCATTCTTAGTGTTTAAAATAAAACAAGAATGAGAAAGTTTCATCATTCTTTCAAATGATGTTATTTTTCATTTTTTTTATCACACATCATTCATTTTAAAGTAAAATCAGCAACATTAAGATAAGCTTAATTGGCCACAAGCCATTTATTTCACTTTTTAATTTTACCGGAATTTTATACACTTTAATCGCTCCTCATTTATCACCTAAGTGTTTTTTAAATCCTTTTCTATAAAAGGAGCTCAAATTATGATGCGGTATAGCTGAAGAATTTCGAATATTCTCATAAAACCCCACGATAATTTAAACTAGAGAAAAAAAAACATTTCAATATTATTTCTTCAATTTCCACTTCATATTAAATTACGCCAGCTTTTCATTTTAAACCATTATTTTAATTGAATATTAGGATTATTCACATATATAAAGCAAAAAGACTTTTTAAACTAAAGTTTGAAAAGTAATTTAGTAAAAAGGCACATTTTCTTTAAATTACTGTGTGTATTTATATTTTATCAAATAATTTTAAGTTATAGATAAAGTAACTTTTTACAGTTGTAGAATTCCACAAAATATTAGTGAAGGCATAAACATGTTAAGTTAATGCTAAAAATTTAATTGTAAGATATTTGGCTCATGATTGCTATTTACGGAGAAAAACAAATGTCCTAGGAATTATTTTTTCTTCATACAGAAATGAGAAATTTAAGTTTTATTTAATGGACTAATCAAAATCTATCAGAACTGACACATATGTATATTTTAAATGTTGAAGTAATTTTAAAAAATACTTAAGTGCTTATTTCAACAACAGTTTTGGATGTAATTTACAAATGAATGTTACATTAGAAATTAAACATGCTTCAAAAGCTTTCAAGTTCTTATACATCACAACGCTTTTATTATAGTATATTTTTGAGAAATGGTTATCATTCTTTATTTTAAAGTACACATTTATTACAAACATTTATAAACAAGGAAAAAAAAAGATTTTCATTTATTAAATTTTGACTTAATTTTTGAAAAGCAAACATGGCATACACAGTTTTATAATAAAGTTAAAGTGTATTCATCATGATTAAGAAAATATTTAAATATCTGTTTTAAAATGCATTATAGATTATTTATTTGGCAGGAAGCACATGTTGAGATATTAAAATATTAAATCTGTGCCAGTTCATGGAATAAGATGAGAGTAAAACAAGATGGGGGCACTAATATATTTATTCACCACTACATTCCTAACTATATATTAGGTTTATCTGCTATATATTAGGCTGAGTATGGATCATAAAATAATTTAGTTTTGAATTTATATATTTTGCGAATTTTCTCTGCCATATTTTTAGAAAAAAATTTGCTTGATTTACTCATCTTCAAATAATCGGCGGCAAAACATCCAAATTTCACTGACAGTTAATATTTGTAATCACAACAATTAAATTTTCCCTTGAAACAATTGACACATTGATTGATTGATGTCAAACGAGTTTAAATTTCAGTTTTGTTATAAACAGAAAAGACATTGATCAACAATTCAGATGTCAATTTTAAACGTCTTTAAATAACATGGAATAATAATAAAAATGTAAATAAAATATAAATTAATAAAAACGGGCAAAACTAGAAATTTTATATTGATGTATATAAAAGTTATTGGATGTGATACATAATTCTAACAAAAAAATAGGAAATAGATGTTTGCATTAAAAAAAACAAACTACGCATTAAATGTTTCTAGTTTAATAAATTATTATTTACGCTAAAATGTGGATAACTACAGTTTTTTTAGATTTTACAACATTTATTTCATCTGAATAGTAGGTAGCATACATAACTCAAAAAATTTAATCAACTATCTTATAGAATAAATACTGATTCCCTATATGAAATGTTGAAATATATATTTATTTAGTACAAATGCTGCGTGATTTAATGAAGTAGTTAGAGGCTTTAAAGAAACAAGGGCTTTATCTGAGCATCACGTGTTACATATTTTACAATAAAATTTGGCTTTATGATCAAGAAAGCTCGTTTGGTGATTACCAAAGTGAGCATGAAATGTATATAAAATCCGGGTAACACTAAGGGATGTACAGAAGCTTTGTTAAATAATAGTAACCATGTAAGAGATAAAAAATGTTGAAAAAAATTCTAATTTTTCTGCTTGTCTAAAATGGTTATCGCTTACGCACGATGATTCATTAATACGCGCGCGCGCGAGGTATTCAGGTTTAAGTCAATTCAGAACAACTGCAAACATCAAAACCCAAAGTTGGGTTTAATCCACGAATGGATAAACCGAAAATAAGAACTCTAATTATTGCTACTTGTTGAACAGTAATATTCCTAAATCAATATCCTTAATATAATTTGAGTTCATTATTTTTTAAAAAAATATATTACTAAACAGAAATTCAAGGAAATATACTACGAAAATGAATTGTCTAAAATTGTATAGAATAATTGTAAAATAGCAAATTAAGATTCCTCAAATAGAATTTCTTCCACACAATTTCGCTTAAATAATATCAACTTAAAAAACCAAACATAATCATGTGAAAAAAAGAGCTTAATTTGAATCCAATTTATTAACATTTTAATGGTTTTGAAATAATGCAAGTGTTTTCAATTTTTTGCAAGTTAATTTCAGCGAATAATAGAATTACTGCCAAATAAAGCACAAGAGGCAATTATTTAAGTTTAACCAAAAGTCAATAATTTATATATATATATATATATATATATATATATATATATATATATATATATATATATATATATATATATATATATATATATATATATATATATATATATATGGATAAAAAGGGAATAATTAATCACATTAATATATCTTGCATAACGTTGCCAAAATTTAAATAAATTAATATTTTATACACTGCTGGCCACCATGAATGCAACACCCTCAAGGAAGTATGCAAATAACATGAAATTTACAACAATCATTAGTGGAAATGAAATCTGCAAGTGATTAAAACTTCAGCGCAGACGTACATCACGCGCGCATGAGGTACTACTTCAAAGCGCTATTTAAGACTTGGAGATTTCGATGATCTTAAGTTGGCAGATGTTCTTATTGTAATGTCTCATAGTCAGCACTTGAGGTTTGAAGAGCCTCTGATGAGAGGGTGAGTAGAGAGACGGTTAGTGCCAGGAACAGTCTGACGTAGCTGCGTTTTTTTTTCTGTGTAAGATTGAGACTTACTCCTTGCACGTTACGCAGGCGCGAGAGACATGTTAGCTAACCCAGATATGACTCCTTTGTAATTTTGCTTCTTTGTTAATTAAATGTGTTTGTTTTCAAAAATTGGAGTGAATAGTTTGTTTCATAACATTATGTTTATTAAAAAAAAAAAAAAGATCATTTTTTTTGATCGAGTATCCGAGTTCGATAGAGGAAGGATAGTGGTCTACCAAGATTGTGGATTATCTTTGAGGGAAATTGGTAGTCGTATTGTGGACGAAACTTAGCCACTGTAATGCAGATATGTGATCGTTGCATTGGACGCAGAAGAGTACGTCGGACCGACGTGTTGGATCGCATCCACCTTTGTGCACCACTTCATATGATGACAGGCAAATTGTGCGCATGGCATTGACGGATCGCTCAGCCACATCACGAACTAAACATTTATACATTCTGTTTGTAACGTAATATCCAGTGTTTGGGCGTATTATTCGACGCCGTTTACAGCAGTGATCTGTCCACAAGCCGTTCATTGTTTCATCTGCCCCTGACGCAGAATCACAGATGTCTCCGCAGCCAATGGTGTGAGGAAAGAAGGATGTGGAGGGCAGAATGGAATGAAATGGTCTTTACTGATGAGTCACATTTATGTCTGCAACACCACGAGGGTCGCATTCGAGTTTGCAGACACCGTAGTGGGAGGATTCTGAACAGCTGTGTTATGCACCTACACACTGGTCCTGCACCAGGTATTTTAAACCGTAGGTCCCGGTCTAATTAGCCTTCGTTGCAAAAAATGACCGTTGAGCGACAAACAAACCAAACCAGGTATTATGATATGTGGTTGTATTGAATATTTCTCTGGCACTCCTCTAGAACGCATTGCCGGTAATTTAAAGAGCCAGCGCTACATCTCCGAGGTGTTGGAGCCAGTTGTCTTTCTTTGCCTTCAGGGCTTGATCTTACAGCCATATTTTAAGAGGAAAATGCGAGACTACACGTGGCACACATTGTCCAAGGGTTATTCATCAATCATCAGATTGAATTGATTTCGTGGCCAGCTCGCTCTCCGTATCTGTCGCCGAACGATGTGGCCCATGGTTGCTCAGCGATTGCCCCAGATTACATCCGCAGCTGCCACACCAGATTAACTTTGGCAACGTGTGGAAGCTGTTTGGTCTGCTGTACCCCAACAATACCTCCAAAATCTCTTTTGAATCAATGCCGAGAAGTGTGGCAACGGTGATCTCCAACAATGGCGACTCACTTGCTGGTTTTGACAGGAACCACACTTCAGAGAAGTCTATGTATTTAATCATTGGATACTGTTGGTCAACATGTTATAAACAAAATAAATTTTGTTTTGATATCTCTTGTCTTTCTAGGCGCTGCAATTTGGGTGGCAAACAGTGTATTTTATCCTGCATGAAATACATTGAATTCCTAAAATATAACTAATAATTTAAAATATTCAAATCGTCCTTGCCGATTTGAACTAACTATAAAAGGGAAGTTTGTCTTGTCTTTTTCATTCAGCTTTTCCTTCCCTTCTATTTTCAACAGTTCAATTTTTGAAGCCTTATCGCTAAAGATTGGAAAATTTTAAAATTAATTAGAACAACAGGTAATTTTCATGATTTTGAAAACTTTTAAAAAGGAAATAACTATGAGTACATTATTACTGGCAATAACCATGAATGGTTTTTTTTCTTCGCTGATGACACTCAGACATTCGATGGCAAACTCTACCTTGTTTACTGGCGTTTGAAGAATGGGATTGGAAGACAGGCAGCAAATTCATTGACAAGTCGGGTTTACGACGGCGTCTCTGTACGATGTGACGTATGTGAAACGTCATCTGACATGATGGGTATTTTAAAATAGTGAGAATTATAATCATGAACTCAACTGGAACGACAGAAACATCTACTTTTGAGTTAAAAGTAATTTTCCATGTTTCATATATGAGCTTAAAAATACCGATGGTAATTATAATTATCGTTATAAAAGTGCTCATAACAAATAATAATGCAGTCTCTTAGATAATTTATTTTGTGGTGATAAATTATTTTGATCGAATGTTTTCAAACTGTATGGAACGAACTTATAAATTAACTCAGCAGAAACGAAAAAGGTAAAAATGTTCCATATTTCGAGTTTTAATAATTATTATTCTCAGAGATGCTCATGTATTGCAATTATAACCCGCCATCAGCGCGTGCATTCGAAAAGAACTTGAGAGAATTTACAACATATTTTTATCCCTTGAAAATGGCATTGATTCACAATAAATTTTCACACCACATACTTGACTTCCGGACCGTAATCCCATGTTATAATTGAGGAAACATTGTAAACGTTCACGCAGAGCTACCTTTAAAAGACGTGGATCCAGACATCAATCTCCCGATGTTTATTAGTAGCGGGGATTGAACTGGGTACCTTATGCTTTAAAGGCCATAGTCCTACCACTGATCAACGATGAGACCCTCTCACAATATACTGCTTACAGTAATTGTCACCTTGTAGAGGTTTTCATTATTTAAAAGTAGGGCCCCTAAACGGAAGACACTTAGTCTTTAATCACCCATCCCACTAAAGATCATTTCACTTGTAAGTCGCATTAAGCTGGATTTATGCTAGAATATATATATATATATATATATATATATATATATATATATATATATATATATATATATATATATATATATATATATATATATATATATATCTATATATATATATCTATATATATATATATATATATATATATATATATATATATATATATATATATATATATATATATATATATATATATATATATATATATGTATATATATATATATATATATATATATATATATATATATATATGTATATATATATATATATATATATATATATATATATATATATATATATATATATATATATATATATATATATATATATATATATATATATATACCCTTTATTGAATTCCTATTTATTACTTTATGTGTGTTAAATTTACAATATAAAAAATTACATTGTACACCAAGTAATTAATATGAAATTTTCATTTCGTGTACTTATAAAACCAAATAGAATATGAATTATACTTTGATTTTACATTTATTTCATATTTAGTTTCTATAATAGCAATTATTTTAAGTATGATGATTAAGCTGTTCAATACTTTATATTGAACAGAAGAAACTGCTTTTGCTGCTCCCTTTTTATAATTACAACTCCCTGCTTTTCAGGTATGCATTCAATTGTATCGAGAATGGGGTAATCAGTTCCTTTTCGAGGGTGTCAACGGGTTGAATTTCTCAATTCATGCAAATCACAACACAAATTATTACTTTCGAAGATGAATAAATAAATTTAAAATAATTACATTCTATTATTTTATATTTATTAAATTTATGATTTAAAAGTGTTTTACATTATATAACGTTTGATTTCACAAATAATAAGATGATGACTGCAAATGTATCAAGAAAATATCTATGAATACTTTTAAAGATGAAAATATACTCTATTTCAATTTCTATATTTATTTTATATTGTTGTTGTTCTATATATGTATTAAAATTAAATATACTTTATGCTTTATTATAACTCTCTCTCTCTCTCTCTCTCTCTCTCTATATATATATATATATATATATGTTTGTATATATATACCTGTATGTATATACATAGATATATTATAGATATAATATCCGTTCGTAATATAGTATTTTTCTGCACGATTAATCGAAGAAATTAATGTCAATGAGTTTAACCTTACACATACATCACACCACTATCTGCTTGTAAGTATACAGACACCCATATGAATGAAGATGTCTGCTATCCTGATCTATGTCACGCTTTTTGTACTTAAAAGTACAGAAATCGTGGCAAATAAGAAGGATAAGAAGCAGTAATACATCGTAATTAATACATCGCAGTAATACAGTAATACATCGTAAATCGCTAGAAGCAGTATTGACATTAGTCGCATGCAATATGCCTCGAAATCCAAAGCTGTCTGACTTCGCGAGTCATCAATTAAATGCCTCATCATGTCATTAACAACAAAACGACCATTATTTAAAGAACATACCTAGGGAGATAAATATTTCAAAATAGCTATTGAATTTTGTGATTACAAATTGGAAAGTGATTACGGACTACTGGAACCAGCTGACTGACGAGACAAAAAGATAGAGACCGATGAGAATTGTCGGAGGAAATTAGATAAATGCTCACCAAACCGGTAGCTCACATACTCAGAAAGTTCCACCAACAATGCAGGACTGTTATTTGAATAAATACCATCCGCATTTGCTTGATTTCCTTGGTCATGTTGCTACCCATAAGCCTTTGATTACAAAATCCAAATACGGTGCTGGATTGAGATGGTGTGAGGTACATTGAATTAGAATTATAGATGAGTTGAAACTTGTTCTCTGGACTGATGAGTCGAGATTAAAACTCTACATGTTGGATGGCAGAGTCTGGGCTTAGTGAATGCTGGGCAACGCCATTTTCGAAGGTTTAGTATGCATGCAGAAAAGTTTAATGGATGTGCAGTTAAGGTATGGGAATATTTCTCATGGTATGGACAAAGATCCAATACTAGGCGGGCTCAAACCTGTACCTACACCACTATTCTAAGCAATAATGGGTTTCCTAAGCTGCGATAATTTTGGGCTTTGGATCATTATGACTTTTAGAATGACTACAACTTTTGCTGTGTTGCAATGTTTGCCATTGCTTGCATGTAGACATTGGGTGAACGGATTGAGCTGGATTGCCCATTGCCCCCGACTTGAATCCTATGGAACAGCTCTGAGATGACTTTGATTGCCTAATCAAGGAGTGCAACAACCTTCCAAAATTGGTGAAATAACTTATGTCTTCTTTAGTGAAGGAAATACCTGTGTTTATCATCCAAACACTTGTGGAAGATATAAACCCCAGTGGGTTAAATCGGTAATAGTCTCAAACAGTGGTTTTACAAATACTGAATATCATTTGTATTTTGTTCAACAACATTTCTCGATATGTTAAACTTTAGTTCATAAGCTTATTATATCACAGATATTACTTTTTTTGTCATTACAGTGTATTTAGTATTTAAATATATTGAAGTTATGATTTCTTTTTAATTTTATTTAACTTAATATCGAATAAATGTGAAGGCATGAAACTAGTTTTATTTAATTTTTTAAAGCAATGTAGGCCGTGTTATTATGTATGATGTTATTCTGGACACTAAGAGTATTATCGACTGGTATTCAGTTTGCCATATCTGATTTCAGAAATTCGTTCATATCTGTGATTTCAGATTTGCAATTGCATTTACACAATTGCCTGATATAATGATATTTTTTATTAGGAAGAATGGTTGAAATTTTGTGTTAAGTATAATTTAATTTGAAACGATTTATATATTCTATTTGATCTGGCTGATATCTTTTCTGACTCTCAAACGGTGATCCTTACAATAGCTAACTGCTGTCAGGCCCCTGATTCTGCTACTATCCAACAGTGCCATTCCCTTTTTGGAGTCTCCAGGAAAGGGGAAAATTAGTAGTCCTACAGTGGATACCATCACACTGTGGCATCACTGGAAATGAAGCCGCAGACAGGTTGGTTAAAAAGGGGTCCACTTTCATGCAAACCCACTATGAGGCAGTTTGCTATAGATCAGCCACCTCAAAAATTAAAATTGCCGTAAAAAATCTCACATGCCTACAACTTAGAATAAAGTATAAGAAATAAAGCCTGGAGCACAGCTATCCGTAATCTTCCGGACTACCCTAGGCACAGAGCTGTTGCTGCGTTCCGTCTGACAACAATGCACGACTGCCTGAATGCACATCTCCACAATCTCAAGATTGCCAGCAGCCCTGCCTGCCCCCTCTTCCGCGGTCACCAGGTGATAACTGCGGACCACCTCCCACTTTGAAGAAAAATTGCATCTACTTATGGTATTGGGAGGCTAGAGAACTTCTTATCGGCCTTAGGCCATAACTCTGTACATATTTTCTGTCTTCTTGTTTACTCTTTATTTTGTATTTTTCTCCGTATCCACTTTCCTGGCGATAGAACTGTGTTCGCTTTCGCCTGTGCTGCATTTGAAATATATATATATATATATATATATGTATATATATATATATATATATATATATATATATATATATATATATATATATATATATATATATATATATATATATATATATATATATATATATATATATATATATATATATATATATATATATATATATATATATATATATATATATATATATATATATATATATATATATATATATATATAAATTTCTTTATCAATCTAAATCTATCTAATAAATTATTTTCGTTATACATAACATATGAAAAATGGCTTAGAATTGTCCAAAAATGTTGTCATATAAATACAATATACTTACCATAAATACATTATCCACTTTAAATGTACTTATAAAACCTGAATTCGAAGATGATTTTGATAATTGCAAACGAAATAATTCTGTTTAAACACGGATGTGTTTGGCTGACTTTTTATAAAAATTAGTTAAAAAATTTTTGTAAAATGAAATTGGAAATTCAAATGATTTTACATTGTAGTATATAATTACTAAACTATAAGGATATTTTAATTTTGTTTAAGAGCTCCACCATTTCTAAGCAAAATATGATATATGAAAATTACCTATATAAGAAAAGTACGCTTTGATGGACGTCGCATATAACACTCACTTGTCCAAATGGAATGACAAATTCGGTTTAGTTAGATATAACATTCAGTATTAAAATAAATATTTTCGCATATTTTGCTTCAATGGTATGCCCCTAAATTAAAATAAGAAATTCTATTTCGGCAAAATGTGAAGATACCTTATGATAACATTAAAATTATTTAAATAACAAAATACATGTCTGTCTTTTCAAATTTAAAAAAAAACATGCACATTCCAATTTAAATAAAAAGGAGAAAATTTTTTTAACTATCTCCTTTTATGTTTGATTAAATGTTAAATAGGAAAACAAATTAGAGGGTCGTAAAAAGTATTCACTTTTCTACTACATCATGTCCAAAGCATTCAATAAAATGACAAATACTGCTAAAGTTTGCTTTGACACTGTGAATTGAACAGCAGTTATAAATTACCGTCGTATCCTTTGCATAAATTGCCTAAACGGGAGAACTTTTCAAATAGTTATCAATATTCACGTATCACAAGGAATGAAACCGAGACTTTCTCGAGTACTCTCCCCGACAACAGATTTTAAGTTTGATTCCCATTAAACTCACATACTCACCAATGTTTTACACATACTAAAGTTTGTCATTTCATTCCACTGATTATTAAATACCATGAAATGCATATTGCGCTTAAATTTCTAATTACCGAAAATGGATCCTAATAAATTATTTGGGTTTATATATATATATATATATATATATATATATATATATATATATATATATATATATATATATATATATATATATATATATATATATATATATATATATATATATATATATATATATATATATATATATATATATAGTGGCTCAGTAGTTTCACGCCGCTTCCCATAAGCTCAGCAAATTGAAGCATCATTTGCCGCGGGCAGTGGTTGGGAGGGTGACCACGGTGTACTCTCCTTCACTGGGTTGCTGGAACTCCGTGGGTTGTGGACGTGTCCACGTTAATCTGTGACGTCCAAAGTCCTTCCGCTGGTGTGGAGAGGAGGTTGCCAGCTCGTCACCTGACCGTGGTTTAAAATTGCGAGGCACCTTAAAAAAAGAGCAAAGTCTTACTTTCACCTTCGTGGTGCTCTGATCCAAACGAAAGACGCTCTCTATTGACTTAATTCGCACAGCCAAAGGCATAGCTGGTCCAAGTGTCATAAGCAACAACAACAACTAGAGTCTGTAAATATGTTCTGAAGCACTTGGAGGAAGCTTAGGAGGGTTCTGGGGTTCCAGCATTGTGACGCGTAAATGAGGCACTCGGTCTATGAAATGTCCAATAGGAAGTCAATTACGCGATGAAATTTAAAATGCTTTATATAGCAGCCTTAATTCATTATACAATTCCCAACGACATGGGAAAAGCATACTGTAAGTGGTTCACCAGCATCTAGAGGTAGAATACAGTTCTTTAGAGCATAAGCTTTTGTGTTCGATCCTAGCCAGTGTTGAACAGTGGCAGATGGAAGCTGCACTTCTGCATTTGGCATACATGTCAATTAATTGTGGCTTCTTAGAAAATTTCCGGCTTTCTCCCTTGTTGAGTCGTGAAATTGACAAACTATTTCTGAAAAGTCCCAATAAAAAAATAAAAAAACCTTTAAAAATAAAAACATAAAAAAGGTGTCAAAATATTATTATTATTATTATTTCTGATATTAGATTAATATTATAATGATTCTATGGTTCAGATTAAAGGAATTAACTATAGAAATGATTTTAAATAAAAAAACATTAACAACTCAAAAAAATGTTGAACCATTTCTTTAGTATACTATAAGGTTATTCGTTAGTTAATGCATACCAAATTATTACATGTTTAACCTTCGATGTTCTATATACCTTATCTTTCTATGTTACATAACAATATTTATATGTTCGAAGGATACTTAATCAACTGATCTTTATCTTTATCTCTCTTTAGGTAAAGCCACAATAGTTGAATTCCATGTCACAGTGCTAAGTTTAGATACGATAGATGAAGGATCAATGGTAAGAGATAATCGTTATCTTAATCTTATAAGTTTATTTAAATTTTTAATTTTTACACACAATGATCAGTACAAAATAATCAATGATAAAACATTAATTTTACTGGAGTTTCTTTAAACAATTTTCAAGTTCGATTTAATTTCTGTAAGTATGGAAAAAAATAATGGCGAAAGATCCAACTTTTGAATATTTTAGTCATGTGATATTATTGAGTGCTTTTGACTTTACTATCAATTTACATAAATTTTAGATTTAATTTATTTTAACAAAGCCTGTGCAAACGCTGTTGGCAAAAAAACTATTTTTCATATCTTTATATTAGGAATAATTTTGAGATTAAATTTATTTTCATTTAATGTAAAAAAATTGTAGAAACCTCATTCTTTGAAGTTTTGTTTCATTTTCATATTAAAAAATTATTATTTAAGAGGCATACATATTTTTCAGATATAATGTATTTTACATAAAAATGAAGGAAAGTCTCTGGCAGAAATTTGTTTTTTGTATTTCATTTTCATGATATTATTAAGTAATTTCATTTTTTCACGAGCTGCTTCTTATGATTTCAGATTTTTATTAATACGGGAAAAAATATTTTTATACAGCTTTTTCTTTTTAAACTCTTCACCAAGTTTACATGGCGCTAAATAGTTTATATAGCTGGCAATTAAAATTTGTCTCAACGAAGTTACATTTTTGCATCTTACCTATCTTTCCTTGTCTTCTAAAATTGTCTTCAATCTTCTAAATTTGGTTTCACCGAGAATTGTGCCAGTAAAAAAGATAATACAAATTTATTTTCAAAAATTAAGGAAATATATCAATTAGGAAAAGAATTCCTTATGTTTCCATCGAATTTTACGGAAAAAATAATCTATAGTAAGTTATTGAATAATCACAGAAAATAATTGAATAATTGCACTCACACAGTGGACTAAATAATTTGGAATGCTGAATTTTAATTCTGGAAAGAAATCATTTTTATTTAATTTCAAAACACTTTTTTTGCATTGATAATTTTGCTTACATATTTATTTTTAATAAAATGCCATGCTTAAATTAAACCTGAGAATATATCTTCTACCTTAGATGCAGATTTTTATTACCCAAAATTCTAAGATAAAAAAAATAAAAAATAAAATAATGCTGAATGAGATTATTTTCTAAACGATATCTTTATTTAATAAAATCACGAAATTTTCAAAACAACAAAAATTAGGGTAATTTACAAAAAATCAGTGAAATATTTTTTTTTGTTCTGATAAAATTTTATTAGTTAAGTTTGCAAAAATATATTATTTCATTAAACATAAATATATTTTCAAATAGTAAACGCCACTTTTTCTTTTGAAATATAAATATTTTTAATTATACTTCCATTAAAATGTATATCAAATATTTTTATAATGGTATTAGCTTTTAATATTTTAATACAAAACATAATTATATTTCATTTATGCGTAGCAAAGTATTAAATTTCAAATACTATTTGGGAAACTTCTTTAAAAGTAAATATTTATTTTTTATTGCAAGGCAAAAATTTAAAATAGTTGCCGGGTGGCAATTTGCTGAAGTTTCTGTATCTGACAAACCTTATTCCTCATTCAGTAAAAAATTTTCATTCTATACGTATAAGTTACTCAATATTC